>PVLD010018629.1:0-38520 GCA_004027595.1 Dinomys branickii | reverse complement strand
AAAGCAACAACTACTGTTGAGACCATATCACCTTGTCTATAGATTAGTTGTGATTGTACTATTTTCTATGATAATGGGTGTCTGTTTGTCAATATGTTTTTGTACTTTTATGTTTCTAAAATAATAAAAAAAAAAAAAAAAAAAAAAAAAAAAAAAAAAAAAAAAAAAAAAAAAAAAAAAAAAAAAAAAAAAAAAAAAACATAAAAAAAAAACAAAAAAATCTGAAAAGCAACTCTCAGGATGGAAGAAAATGCTGGAAATCACACATTTTATAAGCAACATATTTATAAAGAATTATTACAACCCAACAATAAGAGGGCAAGGGCTGGAGATGTAGCTCAGTGGCACAAGTGCCTGCCTAGTAATTGCAAGGTCCTGAGTTTGATTCCCTGTACCACAGGAAAAAAAAAAAAAAAACAGTAAAAGGGCAAATAACCCTATGCAATGGGCAAAGAATATGAACATTTTTACAAAAAAGACATAAAATTCCAGCTACTTGGGAGACTGAGGTAGGAGGATAAAAAGTTTGAGACAATCCTCGGCAATTTAGAAAAATCCTGTTGCACTGCTGGGCATGGTGATACATGCCTGTACCCAGTACTGAGGGCGCTGAAGCAGAATTGTCATGTTTAAGGCAGCGTGGGCTACATACTACAACACTGTCTCAAAAAAGAAAGGAAGAAAGGAAGGAAGATTATGTTGGAGAATAAAAGGGCTGGGATGTAGCTCAAGAGCACTTGCACATGGTTCAATTTCCAGCATGGCCAAAAAAACCCAAACACAGACAAGTGACGGTGAGGACAAAAGAACGCAGAATTTCATACACTGCTGGTAAAAATTAAAACAGCACAGCCCCTGTGGTGAAGGACCTGGTGGACCCTTAAAAGGTTCACCAGGGTCACAACATCACCAGAGGACCCAGCAATTCTTCTCCTAAGTACACAGATGAGAGCAAGAAAACATTGCGTCCAAAAAAATTTCACACCAGAAACGTCCCTAATACTTAAAATAATCCAAATGTCCTTAAATGATGAATAGGTAAACAGAAAGTGGCCCAGGGCTGGGCTGTAGCTCCATGGCAGAGCCTCTCAGGCAAACCCACACACAACACAACGTGGGACCGCCACACCACGAACACAACTGCTCGGCCACAGAAAGAATCCGAGTCATGGTGCACACACTGAACACAGGTAGGCCTGTGCACTACTGGGAGAAGCGCATGCTACAGGACAAGAAGTATTTAAATTCCATTCAAATAAAGTGTCTAGAATAGACAAATCTAGAGACAGAAGTTATATTATTATATATTCCTCATTTAATGACCTGCTCACTTAATGATTGTTCAGACTTACAACCTTTTTTTTTCTTTTTTGCAACAGGATCTTGCTATGTAGGCCAGACTGGCCTGGAACTCACTATACAGCCGAGGCTGGCCTTGAGCTCACAGTGCCCCTCCCACCTCAGCCTGGCAAGTACTTGGATCATAGGTGTGAGTTACCTTGCCTGGCTAGTTCCCCCTTCTATTGAACCTGCAATTAAGAGCCAGGCATGGTGGCCCACGCCTGTGATCCCAGCACTCAGGAGGCTAAGGCAGGAAGATCGTTCCTGTGCTACAAAGTGAGCTCAAGGCCAGCCTGAACTGCATAGGGAGACTCTGTCTCAAAAAGACAAAAAATAAATAAATACATACATACATACATACATAGAAACAAAAGGGAAAGAAACAACTCCCAACTATATACTAAATGGGAATAGAGGGGGGTGGGACTGGATAATTCCACTTTTTTAAAAACTATCTTTGCAGGGATGGGGATATAGCTCAGCAGCACAAGTGCCTGCCTGACAAAGTCAAGTTCCTGAGTTCAACTCCCAGTACCCAAAACAAAAAAAATTATCTAAAACTATCTTTGCACCAGGCGTGGTGGCCTGTAATCTCAGCACTCAAGAGGCAAAGAGGATCTTGTGAGTTCAAGGCCAGCCTTAACTGCATACCATCTCAAAAAAAAAGATTAAAAAAACCCTATCTTTGCAATTTGAATTATTTTTACAACTTACAAATAATTTTAAAACATAAGGAAGATTTTGACTTTATTGTTTTATAAGAAAATTTTCAAAAATAAAAGCATCTACCTTACAAGGTTCTCTTGGAGCCCATTTGTATGACACACAAAGACACAGTCCATAAAAAAATAATTCTCACATCTCTATTCCTCACCTCTTCCAAAAGTTCTTCAAGTCCACCTTCTTGAATTCAGGCCAGAGCTCAAGAAAATGCAAAAGTGAAACACCTATCTTTCTGCAGGCTGTGGTTACCAGGAAAAATGGTGAGATAAAACTCAGCTTATAAACCACTTTCCTCAAAACCTATCTAAAAATTTAATTTGAAAAGTATTTGCATATGCCTAGTGAGGCTAAGGACTTGAAGGTAAAAACCTCAGGCTTTAGGGAGCTGGTTATTTGGAAATTTCGGGAGGTGTGTTTTGGTTATTAACAATGTAGAGTAAAAATAATTACAGTGCTATCAAGTGAAAAAAGACCAGTTCCATCATCTTGCGACTATCAAGAAAATTCAGGACGCAGGTCAGAAGATCTTTTTCATGGTAAAAACACTACACAAATATAAGTAAATACTATCGTTTCTTTATCAAATAAGGCAAAGTGTAAGCCCCCCCTCTGCAAGAAAAGGTAGCTTTTGTTTTCAGAGTACAGAGATAGCTGCCTTTCAACTAACCAATCTAGACAGTCATCTCGTTTGAATTTTCTCGTTCAGAGATGAATAAAATGAAAGATATGCTATGCACATGTATTAACCCTCGCAATGAATGTAATCATTACGGACCGCAAACATGAACTAGTACAGAACTACTTTTTTAAAAAAGTCACAGTAAATATTAAAAACCGTCAAAAGCGTGTGAGTGGCATTTCGCTGACTTGGGGGCACTAATTTACCACGGGAATTGGGTTAGTTCAGCCTCTCGCGCGTCTCTCCAACTAGGAAACTGAACACTCAAGTTTTCAAATCATATCCTGAACCACTTAACACAAAAGTATCCCCGAGCTGTTCCTAGGGACATTGTCACATTTCTACAGTGTCCTTGTTCTACTTTAGACTCTTTTCAAGGGTGTGATTTCACCTGCTGTGGTAGTACACCCCTGGAATCTCAGCACCAAGGAGGCTGAGGCAAGAGGATCGAGTTTGAGGCCAGCTCAACTACATAGCGAGACCCTGTCTCCAAAACGTTGGAAAGGGGAAGCAGCCAACGTAGGAGACAACTATGCCTCACTGAATCGTCTCCTTTGCGCTGAGCCGAATTGCACATCGGAGCCTCAGAGGCGAAGACGGGAGGCTGGAGATGCCCTGTACTTCCACAGCAGAACTGGGCGGAACCGAACTTCATAGCGTCCGGCTCGGTGTCGCCTTCCGGCTTGGCGCCCGGGCCCCCACACACTTGGTTCCGGAGCCAGACACCGCCCCCCCGCCGAGGACGCGCGGGCAGGAAAGTGGCGGTGACTCACAGGCCCCAGGCCTGCGGCCAGACCGCGGCCTCCCCTACCGCCGTGCTACCCGCCCCTCAGCCTCTCCGCACCCCTAGTCTAGAGACCAGCGCCCCTCCTACCAACCCCCCTTCTCCCAGCCTCCTCCCCCAACCACCTCCCCCACCCCCAACCTCCTCCCCCGACGCACGTACCTGAAAGCCCCGCAGGGCCCGGCCGCGCACGCGCATCTAGTCCCACCAGCCAGCGCGCGTGCGCAGCCCCCCTTCGCGCGCGCCCGACACGCGCCGCCGCCGCCTGGGAGGCCGGGCGAGGCCGCGGCGGAGGCGGAGGCCGGGCGCCCAGGGCGGCGCACGGTGCCCGAAGCCCGTCCTCCCAACCCGGCGACAACAGCCGAGGGGAGGGGACAGTAGCGGGGGCAGGAAGCTGAGCCTTAAAAGAGCAGCGGGCGCCGGGCGCTTCCTCCTAGCCTCAACCCCGCTCGCCTGAGTCCGCCTCGCCTCAGCCCCGCCGCCGCCATGTACCGCCGCCTGGGCGAGGCGCTGCTCCTGTCCCGCGCCGGGCCTTCCGCGCTGGCTTCGACCGCCGACCCTTCCGCGCTGTTAGGCTGCTGGGCCCGCGCGCCGCCCGCCGCCCCGCCGCCCGCCCTCGGGACGTCCAGCCATCGCCGCTACAGCGAGGCTGCGGCCGAGCGCGAGGACGACCCCAACTTCTTCAAGATGGTGGAGGGCTTCTTCGACCGCGGCGCCAACATCGTGGAAGACAAGCTGGTGGAAGACCTGCGCACCCGCGAGAGCGAGGAGCAGAAGCGCAATCGCGTGCGCGGCATCCTGCGCATCATCAAGCCCTGCAACCACGTGCTGAGCGTCTCCTTCCCTATCCGGCGCGACGACGGCTCCTGGGAGGTCGTAGAGGGCTACCGCGCCCAGCACAGCCAGCACCGCACGCCCTGCAAGGGAGGTGAGCGCGTCCCCGCCGATCCCCTCCTCCGACCCCGGGTGTGGCAGACTCGCGGGATAGCGGTTTTACGCTCTAAAACTTCCACGTCGGCGGCCCGCCCTCCTCCTCACCCGGGTCCCTGCTGCACCGATGCTATCTGCAGAGCTGACAGTGCACAGCCTCTGCGTCCAGGCATCAAGGTCGCGGGGTGGGGTGGGAACCCGCGGAAATGCACTTGCAAAAAGGCATCGGTGACTGGCCCCTCCGAGGCTGCCCGGCAAGCTTTCGTCGGCGCCTACGGTAGGATTCTCTCCCAATGTAGACTCTGAAGTTGTTTTCCGACGTGTTCGTTTTGCCACAGCAATGACAGATGATACAGAAAACAGGAAATCAACTGCATTCTAGGTTTGAAGTCTAGACAGTTGTACCAATCAAAGGAATTTACTGAGCTCATGTTACTCCTGTGAATTTATTTTTACATTCTGAGGGCGTGCTTTGCGCCCCCTCTCAAATTCGAACAGGGTAAAATCTGCCAGTAACACCAGGGGTCCTGACTGTACACATAACCACGGGCTGCCGGCCTATGGAATGAAACAGCCCTGGGGGTGTGTACTCATCCCTTCTAGTGCCAGATCGGAGCCTGGGAAAAGCTAAATACGAGAAGAGTCAAATCAGGTATAGTTTGGTAGTTACGGAGATATCCTGTAGTTTCGAGTTTGGGATCTCTGCAGATTTGGCTTCTTCAGGCAAATAAAAGCTTTTTGCACACTCCTCCCCAATATATTGCAAAGTACTGTGCATCTTTAAGATGTTAAAAGTAGCTTAAAATAAAAAGGACAAAACCTCTTATCCTTATGTGATAAAGAAATTAAGGAGAATAAAAGATCCCGGGGAGGGAAAGAGTTTCGCCGGTAGTGGGCTTGCTAATAAACATCGAGGGGGTTGGGCTAAGCCCTTTGTCTACCTGAGCTCACTTGGCAAGCCTTCTGTTGCCAGCAGACTTAAAAGGGCAATTTCTGGAAATCCTTTCTTTACCAGAAAATTTCAGTTGTGATGGTATCCTCAATGGGGAACAAAGGTTGTTGCCAGTGGTTTAATGATTTATTAAATTTGCATCAACTCCACCCACACCTAGGGTTTACCTTCGGAGTTTAATTGCCCTTTGGCTCTGTAGCTTCCTATGCTAGAGGCTGTTGGAGTCTATTTGACTTCTCATTTCCCTTCCAACTCCAAAACTGTATAAAATGGACATACTGTCATTCTCCTGCACTGCCTGCCTTCTTCCTACCGCTCTCTTGTTTTCCCGATCAGGAACACGGGGCTCAGGCTCCCATGTAAAGCAAACAAGGATGTTGGAGAAAGAGGCAACGTGTCTCACATACTAGGCTAAATTGCCGTGTTTCTGTAAAATAGGCATGAGTGTGTTTTACTACTGTTCACAGTTTTCCAGTCCCTTAAAAAATACACAGACAAACCAGTATATTTGTTTTTCTTCAGGATTTGATTTGCTTTCTTTGAAGCTCTTTGTTTCTTCTTCCAGGCTGTTTCTCTTGTCTTTGTCAGGCACAATTCTGCACTCATTAATGCAATTCAAATTAGTTTTCTTCCTCTAGTTGCCACAGCAGTTTTTATGCCACAGTAGTGAACTTAACAACAAATTGCCGTTACCTGTTCCAGAACTGTGTTACTGTAGCATTTGCAGCGTGTACCAGAGTGTGGTCTTTTCTATTTATCAGCCCACCAGCATACAGAAACTGATTTGTAGCTGAACAGTAGCAGCATTGCAAGATGATATAGCATGGAAGGAAATTGGACTGTGTAAAATGATAAATTTAGTCTCTTAAACAATTTAAAAAACTTTATGGGTTGATGGATATGTAACTGTGAAAGCTGTTAAATACGGTACGTGATTGGCAAAATTTACTTTCAAAACATTACTTGATTATAGAAAACAAAATGTGCTTTTTTTTTTTTTTTGGTCTTTTTGAGACAGGGTCTTGCTATGTAGCCCAGGCTGACCTCGAACTTGCAACAATCCTCCTGCCTCAGTCTCCCGAATGCTAGGACTACAGCCATGCTCAAAATGTACATTCTAAACTGAACTTATTTTCAGTGAGGTTTTCTGCACTGAAACAAAGTTTTTTTTTATGTGCAAGGAGGTCGTTAAAAACCTAAATGTTGTGGGCAGCACTTGTATTTCCAGCTATTCCAAAGGCTTAGGTCAGAGGGTCTGTTGGGCCCAAGAGTTTGAGGCCAGTGTGGAAAACAGGAGGCCCTATCTTTTGTTTTTGTTTTGTCTTTTATGTACCAGAGATTGAAATCGGGGCCTTCACCTAAACTATGTTTTGTTTTCTTTTGTAGAGACAAGATCTTTTTAAGTCGCTAGGCTTGGACTTGGGATCCTCCTGCCGCAGCCTCACAGAGTGCTGGGGCCCTATCTTCTACCTCTTAAGTTAAAATTTTAAAAAGAGAAACAAAAGGAAGATGTTAATGTTGGCCCCACTCTTTTTAGGATATTTTAGGTAGTTGGGATAAAAATGGCCCTAAGTCTTTCCCTCTTAAACGTTTTAGCCACACTCCTCGCACAACTAAACAGTCTTCTCTTCCAGTGTTCTTTGCAAAAAAAAAAGTTCTTCTGCTCCTCACCTCCGTTTTCCCTCCTTAGCTTTTCTATATCTAATCTTTCCTCCATAGTGACCTTATGCCTGAGTTTCCTAAAATAAAATTCTCAAAGTTGAAGCCAAGCAGCAATCTAGTTGCCTCCTCTATAAGAGAAAGAGGTGTTTAAAGACCTGGGAGTGACTGGCGAGTACTTTATTGCAAGTAAATGTTCGATAACAGTGTTTTCCTGCATTTTCTGAATACCATATTTGAGACTGCTTGATTTGCCTATTAAGGGTTTGCAGAAGAATGTGCTATAGACTCTGAAAGCAATTTAAGTGGTTTAAAAATAATTTCAGGAAGTCTGCTGGGGTGTGTATCCTTGTAATCTCAGCATTCTGGAAGGCAAGGATGGGAGATCCTGAGGTGTTTCTGTTTTGTCCTTTTGAGATTCCAAGTTTAAGACCATCTTGAATTACATAGTGGGTTCAAGGCCAGCCTGAATTATATTGAGACCTAGTCTGAAAAATAAATATTTGTTCAGCAATGATAAATGTACCACTGATTTGAGACTAATTCAGGATTCTAGTGTGCTTGAAGAAATCTGCATTAGAGACTGTATCTGTGACTTTTCTCAGAGTGAATTCTCTGTTTTGCTGACCACAGTTCTACCTGAGTCCCTTCTACCTTTTCAGAAGGAAGTTTATCACTTAGAGGTCAACTGGGGAAGGGTATGGACAGGTGATGGTATGATCAGTTTGCTTTCTCTTCAAGTTTGCTGCCACTTGGCTGTGACTTTAAAATTTTAGCCAAAATTCTCCCATCCCTGGTTCTCTTGTCTTAGAACTTTCTAAGGCCATCATTCATTTAAGTATCATTGGTGGGCTGTAGATTCAATTGGGATAAGCTGCCTCAGTCTTTTCATTATAAAGGCTGTATGCTCACCTGCACCTGGTGTGAGAGAGCCAAGGTTCAGAATTGTCCCTAAGAACCAGGTGGTCTCCCCTGGGCAGAAGGAGGGCCCCAGTGGGACTGGACCTACAAATGAGTCATCCTGCCCCTCCAGGTGAGGCAAGCAGGATGTTTCTGACTTTTATTTTTGCCATGCTGAATTGACAACCATCAAAACTTGGGTATATGAACAAACTCACAATTTTTGATACTCTGAAAGTATGACTCTGTGTCTGCATCTTGCTACCACAAGACACACACAGAACTCAAATATCTGAAAGTTAATACGAGTAATTCATATATTGTGTAGCCCTTAGCCCTGAGCTGGTTGTTTTTAGTACTTTGTGGTTAAATACTGAACTGTATGTTATTTGCAAAGCCTGTCACTTCCTGGAGGCTCCATGCCTCTTTCTCTTCCTTACAAGTATACTAGAGATGCTGGACATCATGGTATATGCCTGTATTCCCAGCATTCAGGAGGCTGAGGCAAAAGGATTGCTGTGTGTTCAAGACCAGCTTGAACTACGTAGTGAGACCCTGTGTCCAAAAATGTATGCTAGAGATGAAGACCGGATTCTGGTGGAAAGGTGTGCATCAGAGTCCCAGCATTGTGTGTAGGAATCCATTTAGCAAGCAAGCTCTATGGGGAAGACAGGCACTGCTAACTCATTTCACAAAACACACTTTGTGAGAATTGGAGGATCTCAAATTGGAAGCTAAGCACAAATATCTATTAAACTCCAGTAAAACTGATAAATTGAGTTTTCGGGTTAATAGTGGGAAGAAACTGGATTTACCACAGTTGGTAAATTGCTTAGGAAATTCATTTCTATCCACTCATACTGAGTGTGGTGTCAGACACCTGTGGTCCCAGCACTCTAAGAGGCTCAGCCAGGAGAATCACAAATTTGGTTGGGCACAGCCTGGGCAAAAATAAATAAGCAGCAACAAAAACATACTAGCACTTCCTGCCTTCAGAGAGGCCCTGAGGCAAAGCAGCAAATAGTGGCAACAGGTGTTGTTGAAAGCACTATGTGCAAGACTTTTCACTAGAAACTTTGCATGCATCCTCATCACAGTGCACACAGGAACTTCTTGTGCATTGTTGCTTTTGTGTTTCCTGAAATGAACTGCTGCCCTTGATGTCCAAAGGTGGCTAAGATCTGAGTGTGATGACCTTTGGCAAGGTGACAGCAGCATGTGGTGGGACTGGAGTTCTGGTTCCAGCATTCACCATAATGATTATTGTCATTGCTGGTGGGGATATAGCTCAGAGGCACAAGTGCCTGCCTGGCAAGCACAAGGTCCTGAGTTTGATTTCTGGTACCAAAAAAAAAAGCTGCTGAAAGACCTACCTTCCTCCTGAAAATAATGCCTATTCAGACAGCTTTACATGTGAATGTCACCAAAAATGATCTCTTTAGTGGCTTATTTATTCTAGTTTCTGAGGCAATGAAATAACATTTTTAAAGAAATTTTTTAATTAAGAGGTTTACAGACCTTTTTTAAAAGTCTTGCATTGATAAGACTTTTTTTTTGAGACAGGGTCTCACAGTGTAGTTCAGGCTGGCCCTGAACTTGCAGCAATCCCCCTAAACCCCACCCTAGTGCTAGGATTGTAGGCATGCGCCATCATGCCTGGTTTGGTAGGACTTCTAGAAGGGTAAGGTGGTGCACGCATGTAACCCCAGACCTGTCCCGCTGAATTGCCCAGGCTGGGATCATGGGCATGTGCCATTTGGCCTGCAGTGTCTATCTGTGCCTCCTGTCTCCTAATAATTGCCTTCCTCTCTGAAGACCCATCTCAGATATCACTTAGACTAGTAAATAATTTATATGAAACTGGATATCTGAAGTTTCAAGCCCGCGTCCCTTCAAACCTTTTACTGTGTTCAGTTGCTAAACAACTTTCTAGTTGCTCATTTTGCATCAATTCCAGTACCTATTTGGTATGAAGTTTGCCCAGGTTTACTGTTAGTCATTGTTTTACAGATGTGTGTCTATATAAATAGAAAGATAATACGTTTAAATCTGCAAGAATGGTCATTCCTACAAAGAAGGCTTTGATCAAAACTGGAAGTCAAAGGAGACTTAAGTTTTGATGGATGAAAATATGAATGTGTGTTAATGGTTTTAAATTTTAATGAACACAAGCTAGCCAGGTCCAGTGTTGAGCACCACTCAGAGGCTGAGGCAGGCATATTACAAATTCAAGGCCAGGTTGGGTTACATATTAAGTCCTAACACAGCCTGGATTTTAGGACTGTCTCAAGGAATAGAAAAAAAAGAAGCAAAATATTTTCCATTATCAGCTAAACATCTGCTTCTCAGAAAGCTTAAATTTGTTTCTTCAGAATAGTTAGAAGTAGAAAGTGCCTGTTTCTCTGGCATCTCACACAGAACAGTTCTTGGACTGTCGGGGCAATTAAAGTGTATGGCTTTTCTTGGTTCCTCTGCAAGATTCTCTTCCAAGTGCTGTGTTGAGTTTATGTCTGAGACTTCTGGGGTTTAGATGGTCATTACTTGCTGATGAACACTAGTTCTTTGTTCTTTGCCTCTGCTCATTTTTAATTAAGTTATACTACTCTTGTGAGTTAGGAAAATATATTAAGAGAAAATAGGTTCTGATGAGTAAATGGTGAGTGTAGTATATGAGTTTTAAGAGTTCTAAGGCCTTTTTGTTTGGTTCTGTTGTGGTGGAAGTCTTGTTCATTGAATAAATAATTTAGAATACAGCTGGAAATTGGATTTCTGATGAATAAATTGTAGCTAGTTAAGAGATTCCAATTAAAGTAGTAGTTTTAAAAAGCATTTGAATTTTTGTATATACTTGGTTAATGATTCATCATACAAAACTGTGGGGGTTGTGTCAGCTAGGAAAGGAAAGAAAAATTCAAGCTACTCAGTTGTGGTTTTCACTGAATCATTTTTGATGTAATGAGCTGGCTTGTTTTCATCATCACTATGGCAACTCTAGTTTTTGTTTTTTATTTTTATCCCTCCTAGAAAAACTTTTTCTGTGTACCTGCTGTTGGGCTCTTGAACATGCTAAGAAATATCTGGTAACTAAGAAGCAAAGCAGTGCTGTGTTCTGTGCTTTGCAGATAGGAGCCCATGTTTCATTAGTGTTCTTCATACCAGCTGGTTGGGAATAACTGTCCTTAGCTCCTCTTGTACAAAAAGTACAGTCAGAACTTTGTTCTATCCCCTGCTCTTCTGGCAGCTTCATGGAGATTGATAATCTTGAAGATTAATTGCCAAGGGTGGTGTCCTTCCTTTGCTCTGGACTGAAGCAGAGGTTTTTGTGGACAGATCAGAAAGTGAACTTTGGTTTTAGATCCCATTTCTAAGGACATTCAACCTGCAATTGACACCTTGATAACCCATCCACCTGTTCATTGCCTAGCTTAGCCAGCCATGAGCTGCTCTTTGTTAAAATCAACTGCTATACATCTGTAGTTGTACCTGGAGTGCTGTCATCCAGACACTCTGTTCTCAAACCCCACTAATGTCACAGTCAGTGGAGGCTGATAGATGGTACTGAGACTTTAGGGTGGAAAACAAAATTCTAGCTTACCTTCCTCCCCTTTTTGAGACAAGATCTTTACTGTGTAGTTCAGGCTGGCCTTGAATTCATTGTGTATCCTAGACCACCCGCAAAGTGATTGTATCTGTGCACCACTGTGCCCGCTGCCTTCCTCGATTTCTGGAACGCTAGTTCCTCCTCCTTGGCCCTATGCACTATTAGCTTTCTCTCCTACACACCCTGTCCCAAAGAAGAGGAGGGACATGAGCCTGGAATAAGACTCTTAATTTATAAAGTTTAACATTTTCTTACATGTATGTTACTTATTTTTGGCTTTACTAAGCAGTTTTGTCTTCAAATAGAGAATTTTTGAAATACAGTAGCCATTTGGAAGAATCCCTGTGGCCACTGAACTTTGAAGTATGTCACCTTTGGGCTTTCACATCCTCCAATTGTGCTGATTTCTCCCAGTCTACTGAGTTTACGAATTTAGTCAGTGTTCCCTTTCACAGTTACATTCTTCTGTGTCACTATGAATGTGATTAAGAACTTTCTCGAGTGACAGTGCACTTGTGTAGGTGTCTTTGACTTCTGATCCCAGAGGGGGAGAAATAACAACTACTTTGCTAGAGTGTGAATGTTTAGGTGTTCTTTCAGATTTTCTTGTTTTATTTTTCATAGTAACAGTTTCACCCTATAATAATATACCTGCCAATTTCTAGAAGTAGAAACATTTATGTACCATTGATTATTTAGAAAGTCAAAACATGTTTGGCCCCTGGCAAGTGCCCCACCCTACTCTGCTTATTCCTGGAGCACCAGCCTCCCTTTAGGGTTCCTCCTCATTCTTTTCCAGGAGTTTATTAATCCATGGCCTGCAGCAAGTGCCTATGGCTGCCAGGAGGATTCTCAGCACTAAGCTGGGGACAGAGTTTCACTTTACAAACAAGAATGCCTGGGTTCCATCCAATAGAAACCATTTCTGACTCATATTATTCCAGGACTTTTGTAATAAAATGGTTAACTCTGTTTCAACTTTTATAAAGTCTGGTTGCTAATTAGCACCTAGGTCTAGAATACTAGTCTTGCCATTTAGACATGTTTGCTATTTGATTTATAAATATTGCTAGTGAAATACAGTTTTTAGTTCCCCACTAAATGTGCTACATTATGGGTATCTTTAAAAACTGAAACCTTTTAAATTGAGGAAAAATAACTCTTCCCCTTAGAGAAAGCAAGGAGATTTGGATAACTTAGTCTGCCTGCTTCTGCAGGCAGAGCAGTGAGGAAAAAATGATCCCTGTGGATGGGTAGAGTACCCCATCCTTAGGAATTTACCTTGAGAGAATGCTAAAGCCAAGACTGCAGAAGCTGTGACTTTGCCAGTTCCAGTGGTGATGAACCTATTGCACAAGGGCTGTTCGTTGTCATTGAAGCTCTATAAGGCCACTTCGCTGTTGGATGGTTCTTATTACATTCCCACCCATCCAAGCTTGTAGTCATGGATGTACCTCTGGTGGTATAAGCCAGTGAAAACATATTAAATAAAGAGTGAGTTGCTTTGCTATGGGCCACTGCCTTGTAAGTGCTTGTCATAATGTGGTGATAATTGAAATGTGATGCCTGACCCAGCTTGGCCCTGTGCAAGATGTCTCACATCTTCAGCAGAGCTGAACAGGTGCTGTGGGCTGGAGTAACCTGAATGAAGTGTTAGACTTGGACTCCTGGCTCAGCAAAGTTTCTACCCAATAATATGCCATAGTACTCGGTAGCATTTTTAATAGTCTGGGGGGAAAAAGCCATGTCTTAGTGTGTAAGATAAATTTTGTGTTAAAGATACAAATATGTCCCTTTTTTGTCTTTGAAAGAGGGGCTCACTGTATAGTTCAGGCTAGCCTTGACTCTAGCCTCTGCCTGCCAAGTGCTGGAACCACAGGTGTGTACCACCACACCTGACTTGTCTTAGTTTCATTTTAATTATTTTTTTGCTGAAGTAATTGTTAAGGGCCTGGTGCTGTAACATTCTGGTATTTGATAGTTCTTCCTTTTAATCTAAGGATGGATCATGGCTTTTCTTTATACCTTAATTTTTTGTTGGTTTATTAGCAGTACCAGGGACTGACCCCAAGGTGTTGCCATGTTGTAGGCAAGCAACCAAGGGCTGAACTACATACGTCCCCAGCCCTCTACATCGAATGATAGAGACAAGGTCTCACTATGTAGCCCAGGATGGCATTGAACTCCCAGCAATCTTCTTGCCTCAGCCTCCTGAGTGTTGGGATTATAAGCAGACGCCATCATACCTGGCCCTTTATCTTAAATTTTAAGAGTCAAAGATTGGTATATTTATTCAAAATGTATTTGAGTGCCTCATCTTATGTTTTCTGTTAGACAACAGGAATTAAAGCAGCAAACAAAACAGTCTGACCTGGCACTAACCTCCTGGATGAGACAGCCAGACATTAAACAGATAAGGTCCTTCAGGGCAAATATGGGAAATAAGGCAGAAGGTAAGGGGCTAGAGAGTGGTGGATGAGGTGCTATTTAAGTGAGGTGCTCAGCGAGAGCCTCAGAATGACAGAGACAAAACCACATGGCACAGCAAGCTGCACAGACATCGGTGTGTCTTAGAAAATCTTCCTTCATCCTGCATTCTGAAGTTTTAAGGTTTTGTTTTTGTTTTTGTTTTCATCTTTTGAAACCAATTTACTATAATTTCCTACTTGAAGACAGGGACTGTACCTTAATTGTCTTGAGTCTGAAGAGCCTTGTCTCATACCGGACTTGAATACCTCGCTCTTCACTCTCAAAATAACTCGAAGGCAAATTCTGTGTGCTTTTGTAGCCCTCTCTGCTGTCTGATTGGCAGCTTTCCCTTTTCACTTGTGCTATTCTAACACGTAAGCTACTACTTCAGCTGTGCTTAGAAACAGCCTAGATGCAAAATGCAGATGGTATAGATATCGTTTTATAGCCTTTTTTATTTTAAAGGGAAAAAAATTTCAAAACAAGATAAAAGGATGGTTACAATGCATATTGTTATCTTTGAATTTGTTACTACTCAGAGTACAAGATATCAGCATTTAATTGTCCAAGCAATATTAGCACAAACCTTTCTTTAAAATGAACTGAGAAATTAGTAGTTTAACTATCATACATATATGTTTTGCTTTTCCTTTCTTTTCTCCACGTCCTCATTCCAGTTTCTGTTTCCTTTTGAAGTTTCTTCCCGTTTTACAATGTCTGTTATACATTTTGGATCGTATTTACTCTTTCAGCTTCTTACACTAGGGAGACGATACAGTGTTTACATATGTGAGTCTGGTTTATTTCATTTATGAGTATGGTCTTGTTGGATCCATTTACCTATAAAAGTCTCCAATTTATCCTTCTTTATCACTCTATTGTATAAAAGGACCACATCTTTTTTATCTATTCCTCATTTAATGGGCATTTGGGTTGTTTCCAAGATCTAGCTATTACAAATTGTGCTGCCATTAATATGGGAGCACATATATATCACTGTGGTATGATGTTTTTAATTCTTCTGGGAAGATACCTAATAGGGGAAATTAGCTGGGTCAAATGGGATCTCCAGTCCGGTTTTTTTGAGGAATATCACCAACGGTGAAGAAGGGTTCCTTTTACCACAGCCTTACCAGCATTTACTATTGGTTGATTTCTTGATGATAGCCATTCTTTTCAGGGTGAAATGGAATCTCAGTGTTGTTTTAATCTGCATCTCTCAAATGATCAGTGATGTTGAACATTTTTTCATGTATTTATTTGCTGTTTGATTTCATCATCTGAGAAGTGTGTATTCATCTCAGATGCCCATTTTTAGATTGGGTCTTTAAATTTGAGAGGGCTGTTTTTGTTTTTGTTTTTTTAGTTCTTTATATATTCTTGATAGTAATCTTTTGTCTAAGAAGCAGCTGGAAAATATTTTTTCCCACACTGAGGTGTTGCTTCACTCTGTTGATGGTTTCTCTTGCGGTGCAAAAACTTATTATGATGAGATACCAGTTGTTGATTCTTTGTGATAGTTCCTGAGTAATCGGGGTTTTATTCATAAAGTCTTTGTCTACAGCAATGTCCTTAAGAGTTTTACCTAGTCTATCTTCCAGAAAATTTAATGTTTCTGTTTTAATATTTAGATCTTCGGTCCATTTTGAATTTAGTTCAGTGCATGGTGAGAGACATGAGTCTCTTCAGCATGTGCAGGGCCAGGCTTTCCAGCACCATTTATTAAAGAGTATAGCCTTTTTTTAAAAAGCTTATTGCAAATTGTTCTAAATGCATCCCTTTCTTTCTCTCCCCACCCCCTTCTAAAAAATAACCCTTGCCCAGGCATCCGCTACAGCACCGATGTGAGTGTGGATGAAGTGAAGGCGCTGGCTTCGCTGATGACGTACAAGTGTGCAGTGGTTGGTAAGTGCTCACCTGTCACTGCCTGACAACTGCAGGGAAATGTATTTGCACTCAAAGACATTTTGAAGATGAAGCTTTGTCTTTTTGTTTTTAAGTGAGGGATTTTTAAAGACACTCACTAAATTTTCTTTAAATGGAGTTCTTTGTTTTAAATCCTTGTCCATACTCTGTAAACAAGACCCTATCATAGCAGAAGGAAAGTAATACCATTCATGTTCTTTTAAAAGCAGTAAAAATCACTGATTAAATATGCATTACAACTTGGCTAGTCTTAAAATTTCAATACAGTGTTAAGAGATCAGTTTAGGTTTATTTCTTGAATTTTCTGAAATTAAACCTTGTGCTGGGGATGTAGCTCAGCAGCACAGCACCTGCCCTACAAGCGCAGGGTCCTGAGTTCAATTTCCAGTACAAAAAAAAAATCATAATAATTAAACATTAACATTTTTTGTAATACAGGTTAAACATCTTTAGTCCAAAAATCTGAAATGCTCCAAAATCTAAAGCTTCCTGAACACAGACATGGCAGCACAAGTAAACTCCACACTTAAGCCAGGCATGGTAACGCACATCCCAGCATATAGGAGACTGCCCGGACTGCATAATGTGACCTTGTGTCAAAAAAAGACAGAGAAGGGCTGGGGATATAGCTCAGTGGAATAAGCGCTTGCCTAGCAAGCGCAGGGTCCTGAGTTCGATCCCCAGTACCGCAAAAAAAAAAAAAAAAAGACAGAGAAACTCCCCACTTGCTTTTATTCTGCAGGTTGGAGTCAAAACACAGGCACACAAGAAATATTGTACAAAATAACATTCAAGCTATGTATTTGGAACTAAATGAATTTTATGCTTTTTGAGTCCCTCCCTTTCCCCAAGATAATATATGTAAATACTCCAAAATTCAAAAATAACCTGAAATCTAAAACTCTTAAAAATATTTGATAAAGAACACTCAACCCATACTATGTAGTGCCATCTTTTTATTTTTTAATCTTTATATGGAATAACAACTTTGAGCCTTCCCTTTCAGATGTGCCATTTGGCGGGGCTAAAGCAGGTGTTAAGATCAACCCCAAGAACTATTCAGTAAGTATCAAAGTATGTGTATACACTAGCATTTACCAAAGGACTTGGAATTCATGTCTCAGCTCTTGTGTATCCCCCATATCGGTAAGACTGATGGTCGTCTTGACTTTTCAAAAGGAATGGGAAAAGAAGTATATAATTGAACTTACTGAATGTGTTGCCATATAAAAGGCTTAGTATCAGTCTCTACTTTGTCTTCTTTGGTTTAAAGGTAGTTAATACCTTCTTGGTTTTGGTTTTATGAAATAGAGTCTCACTGTGTAGTCCAGGCTGACCTTGAACTCAGCAATCCTCCTGCATTGACCTTCCAAGTACTGAGGTTACAGGTGTGTACTACCATGCCTGGCTAATTCTTTCACATTTTTAGGCACTTATATCCACGTTCAAAAATTAATATGATCTGAAGATTTAATGTAGAGTTCTTGTTTTGGTGACAACTAACCTAATAAATAATTGTATTGTTTATGCTGTCAGCTCAAGTTAGTGAAAATTACTTACAATATTATACATACAACTAAATTATAATCTGTATAAGTAATATCTTAGTAAATATATATGATTCATTGTCTTTAAAATTTACCTTTTAGAGCCGGATGTGGTGGTGCAACCTTGTAATCCCAGCACTCTGGAAGGCTGAGGCAGGAGGATCACTCAAGTTTGAGACCATCCTGGGCTACAAAATGAGCTCAAGGCCAGCCTAAACTACATAGAGAGACCCTGTCTCAAAAAGACAAAAAAAAAGTAAAGGAATTTTAAAATTTGCAATTTAAATGAAAATATAGATAAGGCCTTATGAAGTCCATAATCTAATTATTTTGCGCTTTGAGAGGTTGCTTTGGTTTGGGGTGGTGTTTTGATTGTTGTTTTGTCTTTTGGAGACAGAGTTTATAGTTCAGGTTGGCTTTGAGCTCACTTTGTAGCCCAGGCTGTCCTTGGCAATCCTGCCTCAGCTTCCCCAGTGCTGAGATTACAGGTTTGCACTACCACACCCAGCTAGGTTTTTGGGTTGTTGTTGTTGTTGCTGTTGAGTGAAGAATTAATGCAAAGAGGAGTTGGGATTTAAACCCTGGGGGTTTTTATTGAACTCACCATTTTATACATGCTTAGCCTATATTCTGCAGCTGACTTGTACCCCAGCCCTTCTAATCTAATTTTTGTTCCCTTGTTTTTTTCTTTACAGGATAGTGAATTGGAAAAGATCACAAGAAGGTTCACCATGGAGCTAGCAAAGAAGGGTTTTATTGGTATGTATTACCATACATGGTTTCAGTATATAGTGGAAGCATCTACAGAGTTATTGTCTTAAACTCCTGCCTTTATATATAGATGAACAGAGTTGCCCTTATTGTGAGAAGTTAGGTTCTCTCCTAGATCTCGTGGGCACCCCGATGTTTATAACCCATCTGTAATGGAAAAGTTCAGGTTTTCCGCATGCACTGTGGACACCAGGAGTGGTGAGGGTGCCCTAAGGGTTCACACTGTGCATTCCCTGCTGAACATTCAAATAACACATGGCTACATTTTATGGCTCTGAGTAATATCTGAATGTAAAATATTTTTTAATAAGTGTAAAACAGATATTAAAGCAGCTGTGCTATGTCTAAAGCAGGAATCTGGTGCCTTTTAGAGCTGGAGATGTTAAATAGCATCAGCTGTCCCTTTAGAGCAGTGGGAACAGCACAGGCCCAGGGTGGTCACTTGTTCCATCAGAGTCTAGGGATTCCCAAGGCACCCTGTGTTGGCTGCCAGGCCTTTTACTAATAGCACACTGAAGAAACTAATCTTTGCTTGATTTTTTTTAATTCTTTTTTTTTTTTTTTTTTTTTTTGCGGTACTGGGGATCGAACTCAGGACCCTGCACTTGCTAGGCAAGCGCTTATTCCACTGAGCTATATCCCCAGCCCCTCTTTGCTTGATTTTTGGTTTGCTTTAGAAACAGGGTCTTGCTGTGTAGTTCAGACTGGTCTTGAACTTACTTTGTAGCCCAGGCTGGCCTTGAATTCTGGGAGCGCACACTCCACCCACCCCTTCCTGGGATAACGGGCATGCACTACCATACCCAGCCTGCTTGATTTTTTTTTTTTCTTATCTGTGTTTGCTTTGTGTAAGATACTTTTTGTGATATATAAATTTTTACTATTTATTTAATTTTCAAAGTTTAAGTCTTGGTCATTTTATTTGAATAAAATAAAATAAAATAATTTGATGTAACTTGTTATCATAGTTAAACAAAATAATAAGAAAAGAGAATTCAGTTTTTCTCTCCTTTCCTGCCCTTTTTTTTTTTTTTTTTTTTTCTTTTTGGAGGGGTTGAATTGAGGGGGGTTTGTTTGTTGTGTTTTTTTATTTCAGTACTTTTGTTTTGGAGACAGGGTCTCATGTGCAAAGCATGCTAGGATGTCCTTACTAGGAGTTAACCACCTTAACACCTATGGGGATGAGTCCTAGTTCTGAGATAACGGTGAATTAAAATCTTTAGCCTGGTGGTAGCCTTCCACTTCTGTATCATGCCCTCTTAGCCTAAACCTCAAGTTCATTTAATAACTTCGTGTGGTTTTGAACTTATTCAATCATGAATTGCCTATATCTAGAATGTTTCCCACTTAATTTTATGAATCTTTGTTTCGTTTGTTTGTTTGTTTCTTATCTTTTTGAGACAGGGTCTCACTATACAGTTCAGGCTGGCCTTGGGCTCACTTTGTAGCCCTGGTCTCAAACTCAGCGATGATCCTCCTGCCTCAGCCTCCCAAGTGCTGGGATTACAGGCATGCACCACCATACCTAGCTCAATTTTATGAAACTGACAAGTGTCACAGTTCCAAAAGTTAAATAAGATTCTTTGGAAGCTGGGCATGTAATCCCAACACTCTGGAAAGCTGAGGTAGGAGGATCACACATTCTAGCCCAGATTCTCTGACCTGCCTTTCCACAGAATTTTAGATCACAACTGAGGCTTGAGTCTGAATCCTGACTGTTTTGCTTTGTGAGTTTAGGATCACCTTGTCAAACTGCCAGAAAGAAAGCTGGAATTTTGATAGGAATGTTTGAATCTGTAAACAAATTAATGGCATATTGTTGACTTAATTAACCATCTTGTCTTCCAGTCTGTGAATGTGGTTTATGGTGTATCTATTTACTTGAGGCTCTAATTTCTCTCACTGACATTTTGTAGTTCTCAGGATAATCGTGTACAACTACATATCTTTGCTCTTACTGTAAGGGGTGATGATCTGTAGCTTTCTTGTGATGTCTTTATCCAGTCCTAGTGTCAGGAGTTAAAAGTGCCATTTCCTCTTCTGGTTCTTGGGAGACTTGTGGAAGGGTGCTGTTAACTGGTGGAGTGTAGATAGCATAGACCTGTGTAAACTGTAACGTCCCCTGGATGCAGATCTCTAATGTCTCTGTCCTTCTCAGAGCCTTGTAGCGCTGTACCAAGTTTACCCTCTCTGCTCTCACCCTGTGCTTGTGCTATTAGAGCCATGACTTTCAGAAAGGATGGGCTTCTGCCTCACACCTGTTCTCTGTTAAATATTAGACTTTGGAGGGCTGGGGATATAGCTCAGTGGAATAAGCACCTGCCTGGCAAGCGCAAGGTCCTGAGTTCAATCCCCAGTACCGCAAAAAAAAAAAATAAAATAGACTTTGGCAGTAGAAGAATGACTTATAATCTGTGCATCCCCGAACATTGTTTTTGTATGCAACAGAACCTAATAAAACTCTGTACATTTGTTCTAAGTTGAGGAAGCTGTCCTGCCCTTGGCATTCTAGATGAACATTGGTGAGAAACTTTATTTACAAACTGTCTGCCTCAGATAAGCCACTTGGCAATTGGAATTGTCACTTGAAACAACATGCCTATTACTTACCCTTCAGCCTTACTGAAAACAAAGATACTTGGCTAGTGGTTTGTCATTTGTACTGAAGAAAAAGAATGTGGTTAAATAGGTGTACTAACCTGTCACTGAGGTGTGGAAAGGGAGCCAAGAGGAGAAGCAGAGTCCTTCCGCCAGTGGATGGCATGGCATCGATCTTCAAGCAGGCCTGCTAGGTAGCCTGAAGGGAGGCTTGGGACAGTCAGGTGTCTAAAGAATAGGGCCCTCGACCTGGGGATATATAGCTCAGTGGAATAAGCACCTGCCTGGCAAGCCCAAGGTCCTAAGTTCAATCCCCAGTACTGAAAAAAATAAAAATAAAAAAGAATAGGAACCTAGATGTAGTAGTGACTGATGTCAGCCGGCCACCGGGCCACATGGTTAGGGAGGCACACAGAAGGAACCACTAGGCTAAGGCCAGCCCATGACTGATCTCAAAAGCACACCTTGCATATCAAAGTTGTCTTGGGTATGTCCTGCATTCATTGCATCACAGCTTGTTGAGAGAATTACATCAGTTGGAACCTGGTCCAATGGACTGTAGACAACAGGAAAATGTACTTATTCTGATGGTTAAAAAGTAACAATTATAGAAAAATGTGGGTGCAACCCTTAAAAAGAGCTTTATTGCACATGTCTATAATCCTAGCACTTGGAAGGCTGAAGGGAGAAGATTGCAGTGAGTTCAAGGCCAATCTGAACTAAATAGTAAGTTCAACACCAGCCTGAAATACAAAAAGGAAGAAAAAGAAGAGCTAAGAGAACATTTAATTTAACTTTTTCTTACTATTTTCCACCAGGCCCAACATTAACCATTTTGAAAGTTGTAATTCTTTTTAATAAATAGGAGTTTGTACAGTAAGATAAAGTTGTAATAGAGAAAGTTATAGCTATAATAAGCCACGTATACAAGTGTGATGGCATAATCTTTCCAATCCTCTGTGTATGTACATATACACAAGGAAATGGCAGAAAAACAAGAATAGGAATATATATGGCTGGAGGAACTTGCCTTTTTCCACACATTTGGATTCGATGATAATTCCGAGTCGATCACATGAATGTAATCCTTAATGGTTGTTTAGTGCTTCTTTGTATAGATATACTGTACTTGTATCCACCTGGCCTACTGCACAGCCATGTTGTCGCTCTCTTCACCGTCTTGGGAAAGCTGTCCCTGGATTTCTGCCCTTGCACAGGTTCTCAGTGTCCACACTATGGCCCTCAGTGGCATTGTTTGCTGCCTTTTATTCTCAAGCGTTTAATTTGCTGTGATCTAAGGAATTAAAAGCCAAGGCCCTAAACCTTATGTACACTACCACTGAATAGCTGATGAAAGCATTATTCTTCCATATAAAGAAGTCCAGCCTTCCATACAGAGGCTTCACCATGACTTTGTTCCCTGCTTCTTGATACTAAGCAACGTGTCACTATGCTGTGCCACCACAGTCCTGTTCATGTCAGCAAGATGGTCGTTTGGTCTTCGATTGCTATCAAAGGAACTGAGACCAGGAGAACAAACCCACATGCCAGTGAGGCTCGTGCCTCTCATGCATAGCTAACTTACCACATGGAGAATGTCGAGGTATGTGTGTGGTGAGATACATCACGAGCATGACTGTGACTTGGATGAGTTACCTAAGTCAGATCTAAAGGCTTCTAGCCATGATGACTTTGTTCTCTTACAGAATTACAGAGATCTTTGTGTTTGGGTGAGTTTATCTTAAAAATTGGTACACTGCCCTTTCCCTGTGCTCTCAGGTCCTGGCATTGATGTGCCTGCCCCAGATATGAGCACAGGCGAGCGGGAGATGTCCTGGATCGCGGACACCTATGCCAGCACCATAGGGCACTATGTGAGTATCCATGGAGCCCCAGGCTTCCTGCCTTATGTGTGAGAAGCTAAGAATCACTTGGGTTTTCTCCTCCCTTTTAATCAAACAAGGTTCACATATCATTTTGCTTGCCTTTCTCTGTTCTTAAACTGTAAATGTAAACAAAGTAACTTTTACTTAGCTATGACTTACACAGCCGTCATAGACTGTGCATGGGGCAGACCTTCCCTAGCCACTGCTGAGATGTCAGAGTGTAACTAACTACAAAAGCATTCTGCTCTGACATTTCCCTAAAGAGCTGTCGTTTACACAGGAGCTAAGACAGTGACCAGACAGAGTATGGGAATAGTGTGACACAGTCTGGAGTTTCAGTTTCTGGAGGATGTGTGTATGCTCAACTTTGAAAATGGTTCAGGTCATGGAGATTGGGGGTAAGGGGATAATAGTAGGGCCTGGGTTGCACGTTTGTGGAGCTATAAGTGGAGGTAGGCAAGCAATAACGAGAAATGGCAAGCCCTGGTGTTGGTTTTACCCTTGTGGTGGCAGAGCCCAGGCACACATGAGAGGCACGACAGACTCAAGGAGACTGGGTTGGGTGCGTGGGATCAAGGAGAGGACAAGGCTGTGTCAAAGGAAAGGCAGAAGACCGTCAATCAGGGTACTGAGTAGAGCACAAGCGGAAGCATACCTTCCAGCCCCCGAGAGCGTGGAACCTTGAGCAACAGGCATTCCTGGAGTAGGAAGAGAAAGGGATATGGAAGAACTGTCCTGACCTCTGTGTGTAAGACCCAAGTACAAGTCAGGTACACACAACACCTGATGTAAGTGCTGGAGTTGTTGCAGAACTACGAAAACAACAGTGGGCCAGACCAGGCCTATAGAGAGAGGATCAGACAAGGCCTCCTGAGGGCGGAAGCTTCTGTCCTGCAGTACAGAAGAGCACACAGCAGCAGAGGAGTATAGGGTGTGGCCCAGCCAGTGTTGGGGGCTGAATGAAACATTTGGGTGAAGGGAGGCTAGAAGCAGCCAGTGAAGAATGGGAGGGAAAAGAGTAGAAAGGCCAACGGAGGAGGTTACCAGGATGCTGCCCAGCCAAGATTTGAGAAACTTTGAACTTTGCTTAAGTGGAAGCCATGAAGACCTCACTGGGAGCAGGTGTGTGACACCACTGAGTGTGCATTAGAGCCCTGATTCAAGCATGGTGGGAGATGGGGTGGTTGGGGCAGGAGAGTAGGAGAGCAGCTGAGGTGGGGGTTAGACTGAAGAGAAAGAAGGGCATGAAGTGTGTCCACCACCTTAGAAAAATGGCACTGGACACAGCCCAGTCTATGGCTGCTATCCAAAGGAAAGTGGTGCAGGAGAAGGACCAGGGAGGTGTGTGGTGATAGAAGTCATGAGGTCCCTGGAGACAGGGGCATTAGGCCCCAGTGGCAAGTGGGGCTTGGAGAGGAGGAACGTAGGAGTCAGATGTCTCCCTAGCCATGTCACTTTGTCTCTGGGAACTTAGGCAGAGCACCTAGCAGCTCTGTGGCCTCTGTTTCCTCATATGTGATAGTTTCTGTAATGATACCTACTTCACTGGGACTGTTGGCTTCATGAAACTGGAAAATTCCATGAAGTCTAATCCATTGCATTAAGGCAGTTCATAGCCCTTAGTACAGAAACATAAGGGTTTATAACATAGATTCTGTATATAGCACAACAAACCCATAATAAACAGAAACGTATTAGATACTTAGGATGCTTTTAGAAGCATTTTGGTTAGATAGTATTCCCAGAAGAACCACAAAAAAACACTTCTGTAGGTCATCTTTTATGTCTGTGAGTGCGTGTGGTGCTGGAGATTAGCTGGAACATATTAGCTAGGCAGGCACATGTTACATGAGTGTGTGTTGAACAGAGGAGCACACTGACCAGTGCACACCGGTAGGCAGTATGCTATCATCTGTAGCACACTCACAGTGTCACAGTGGTGCCACAGAGGTGGTTGTGTGAGGCACTGCCAGCTAACAAACC
This sequence comes from Dinomys branickii, assembly GCA_004027595.1. Lineage (NCBI taxonomy): Eukaryota > Metazoa > Chordata > Mammalia > Rodentia > Dinomyidae > Dinomys > Dinomys branickii. The sequence continues at coordinate 13,771 of PVLD010018629.1, read as the reverse complement.
CTTGGACTGAACTGGTAGAAGAGCCTTCCTCCTTGAGTGCCAGGAGACCCAGTATCTAGGGCTAGGTAAAGAGACTTTAGTTTTTTGTTTTGTTTTGTTTTGTTTTTTTGAGACTTTAGTTTTTGTCATGTATTTCAAAGTGTGCCTAAGGTCCTCTGTACAGCCCCTTGAGGACACATTCTCCTCCCTTTCCCTGGGGTCCCAGGCATTAGGTATGCTGGGGAGCCTGGCAACCGGCGCCAGGCCTGGCCTCAGACAGTGTTTCCTTCAGTGACAGTATTTGCATTTTTATTCTGTAGAGGCACTTGGCACCAGGTTGCCATTCTGTATTCATGAGTATTAATTATGCATGAAAGAAAACTCTGGGAAAACTACTAATTCTGAAGCACTTCTACTTGACTGCTTTTTCTTTTTAACTTGGCTGTCATTATTTTTGTTGATATTTATACAAGTAATACAAATTTAAATTTGCTCTGAAAACATTTAAACAATACTATAAAGACTGGTTTACTTTTAAATGCTCCCAGCTACACCTGTCATGGGATAGGAGTTGGTGTGTAGTTAGGCACAGCGTCCTATTCTTGGGGGGCAAATGGCCTCCACAAGTCTATGCCTTTGCGCCTGACTGAAAGTGCTGCCTTCAGTTCCCCTCACATCCTGTGTCCCACTGGACTGTCTTTTGTTTGTCCTATTCAGCCTATTGGCCGAAGCATCTGCTCTACCTCTGAGACTATATCCTTTTCTCTAGCTGTACTTGTTTCTGCACAAGAAATGTGTGCACGCCCTCCATGCCTGAGAGCTGAGGTTGGTGGTGAAAGCCTCTCCTTGGCCCAGCCAGTGCTGCGTGGCACACAGAGGTACAGGCCTCTGAGTCTTGCTCCTGCAGGTGTTTTTTAAAATAGCTTTATCTCTCTCAGATGAGCTTGAATATCATCTTTTACAGCTTCTTTTAAAAAGTGGCATTTTGTTGTCTTTTCAAAATTAGTTTGACAGAATACAGCATTAAGTATTCGCATCCAAAAAATTGATAACATTTCTTATTTTGGGCCCTGAGTGGCATGCACAAATCGAATGGTAGATTTTAAAATGTAAGGGTTTCAATTTCTGTTGAAATGAACTGAGTTATCCCTACTTTTTATTATACTGTTATTTGTGCTTGACCCTAAATTTCTACTCTCCCATCAAAGAATATACCCTATGTTGTTATTTTCTTGGAACAAAGGTGGGGCATGTTCCTGTTGGTGAAAGGGTACCTTAAGTTGTGTTTCTCACAGACTTGTGCACAGTGCTAATCAGGATAGTTTTTATTAAATGAGAATGTTCTTTGACTTTAATTCATGATATTGGTTCGTGATTAGAAGTGGGCCTGACGTGTCCCCCTGTTTAACCCTGACTCCTCTGACAGGATATTAATGCACATGCCTGTGTTACTGGGAAGCCCATCAGTCAAGGGGGCATCCACGGGCGGATCTCTGCAACTGGCCGCGGTGTTTTCCATGGGATTGAGAACTTCATCAACGAAGCTTCCTACATGAGCATTTTAGGAATGACACCAGGCTTTGGAGACAAAACGTTTGTTGTTCAGGTAAATAAAGCAAAAAATATTTTCTTAATAACAGACAACAAAGTTTTCTAATGTTTTTAAACTGAACTTTTAGATTCTTAGAATGTTTTAGAGTGGTGGTTTTTCCAGTGATACATCCTTCATTTTTTTTTAACCTTGGCATGATTCCTAGCTAGAACTGATTTTACATCTCTCACATATATGAGATTCATAAACTACTTGGGGTTGCAATTTAGAACTCAGAAAAGGGGAGCAGTTATATGGTGTAATTTTCTCCACTATTATGAATGTGCAGAAAGAGTTGCCAAAACATGTTTGATATGTTAACATGTAATTAGTTCCCTAAAAGAACCCAAATTAACTGAACAGTGCTTTAAAGTATGTTTGCTCTCTCATGCTTTGTATAACCAAAGGACCTCAGGTCACAGGGACTGAGCACACTGGTGTAGGTGGCAGTGCTACCCTTTCTTGATATGTGTGTGATATGTAATTAATTGTTCTTCACAGGGCTTTGGTAATGTAGGCCTGCACTCTATGAGATATTTACATCGTTTTGGTGCTAAATGTGTTGGTGTTGGGGAATCTGATGGGAGTATATATAATCCAGATGGTATTGACCCAAAAGAACTGGAAGATTTCAAATTGGTATGTTACTCTCATATCTGAATAGTTTGACCATTTCAGAACCTTAAGAACTTGAAATAAGAGTTATTTAAACCTACTTCCATTTTTTTTTTTTAATCAATTACAGCAACATGGATCAATTCTGGGATTCCCTAAGGCAAGAATATACGAAGGAAGCATTTTGGAGGCTGACTGTGACATCCTGATCCCAGCTGCCAGTGAGAAGCAGTTGACCAAATCCAACGCACCCAAAGTCAAAGCCAAGGTAAAAAGCATTAGAGGAACAGGCACCTATAACACCTGCCGCAACGTTACATCTGGGCAGTCTGAATGATTTCTTTTAACAACTTCATTGACATACAATTTATGTTCCATAACTTTCCTCTATTTAAAGTATACAACTTAATAACTTTTTAGTATATTCAGAGTTGTGCAACCATCACCCAATTTCCAAAATGTAGTTAAGAAAACTATGGAAACAGGTACAAAGGTAGCTCTGTACACCTTATAGAGCAAAATGACCCTTGTAGTATAATTGTCCCTGAAATTGTACTTTCACAGCCCCTAGCCCATGTTTGGTGTGGGTGTTCCTAACATTTGAGTATGTCCCTGACTCTTACAGATCATCGCTGAAGGTGCCAATGGACCCACCACTCCAGAAGCTGACAAGATCTTCCTGGAGAGGAACGTCATGGTTATCCCAGTAAGTCATCCATGTGCCTCAGGCTTGATACGGATTAGGAATCATCATTGTCCTCTGCTAGGAGCAGGGAGAGGAGAGGGCTGACAAATTTCCAATCTGGGCTGAATTGTTTTTTATTTTTGCTTATAAGAAAAGACTGGACACATGGCTAGTATAACCCACCATGGCCTTTCATCTTTGTGAAGCACTTCCCCTAGCTTCTCGCTCTTTCTCAGTATGTGGTCACCTCTTGAGAGGCTGGCTATGCAAAATCTGAATAGTGCTCTTCCACAGGATTCTTAACCTTACACGTTTCAAATATCCCTTCCTGCTTTACTCCGAAAGTTGCTGGAAGGAACATGGGCCCAGGTTTTCATGGGTAAACCAGGGTTCACAACAAAAGGTACTGTGGACTTGGGATGCCTTTTGAAGAGCCCCCTTTGCTGAGAGCTTGATGAGAAGAGGCTCTCACTAAAGCTGACCAAGTAATGATTAATGAACCAAAAAAAAAAAGATTTTCCTAAAGAGAAAAACTCAGATTGAAAAGAAAGGTTTATTAGATTAACTGAAATTCCTGATGTCCTGTAAGATATTTGGGATGTTTGAGGCTTAGTCAGCCATGTAGAAATGGAGTTCTTTATGTTCATTTTAAGATTGACTGAAGTCCCTGCTGTTTCTCTGTCTTGTCACATCGTATGTATAGGATCTCTACTTGAATGCCGGAGGAGTGACAGTATCTTACTTTGAGTGGCTCAAGAATCTAAATCATGTCAGCTATGGCCGACTGACCTTCAAATATGAAAGGGATTCTAACTACCACTTGCTCAGTGAGTTCCAATCATCTTGTTCTCCAGAAATCATCTTTGGGATCAGCTAAAAGCCTGGAAAAAACACACCTTTAAAGGGTCTTTTCCCTGTGGGAGTTCTAGAGATATTTGTTTCGGAGCAGAAAGCAATTATTCTATCCTAATGAGGCTTGTACAAAAAAATACACATTTGCTTTATAGGTATTTAATGTATTACTTCCCTCATATATCTGTATTCATAGCTTTATTCTGTGATGTCACTTTCCAAGAACATGATGTACAAATTAATGAAATTATAAACTATGAATGCCCACCCATTCTGCCACTGCTGCTCCTAGTGGAGCCTCTGAGTGCTCCTTTGAGAGTGAAAGACACCCCACACCCCCACCCCCACAGAGTTTCTCCTCAGGTGGGATAGCCCCAGGCCTCCCACTGAGTGCCTCACTCAGCCGTTCTAAGGGCCTGGCTTCCTTAGCTAAAGCCAGTCCTCTTTCCTCTTTTCCTCAGCATTTTCTTTTCACAGAGCCAAGCAGTAACCCTGGCAGTGGGTGTTATGGAAACAGAGCAATGACCTGCATTCACATTTGATAGGAACCTGGCAGGGTCTTTTCACACTGGATTTTTTCATGGTTTAACCCTTTATGTCATTGGTTTTAAAGATTTCTAAAACTTACCGGTTCAGGGGATATAGTTTGGATTTCCTTTGCTTCTACATGTTCAGTTTTTATTTTGAGGGGGTTATCTTTCTTTTTCTTTCTCCCCTACAAGCACTGTACTATCTTCAGTTGACTTTTTGGCTTTTTATAGTGTCTGTTCAAGAAAGCTTAGAAAGAAAATTTGGGAAGCATGGTGGAACAATTCCTATCGTCCCAACAGCAGAGTTCCAGGACAGGATATCGGTACGTATGGTAACACCAAGGTAGCATCTTATACAGGCTCCCTGCCTTTCCCTGTCCTCCAGACAAGACAGGTGACAGCAGTTAAAGGATGAAGGCGAGAGTAACAGTCATGTATAACTCATGTGTTTTTTCTATCCCATTCCCAGAGTGATACAAGCATCCTAGTAACTATTGTTAAACAAATTTAAAATAAGTAGTTCAGCTGTTTGCCATACAGCTTACTTAACAGTGGCTTGGCATGAGCATGAAGGGTTTATATATATTTTAGACTTTTCTTGGTTTTGGTTTTGGCTTAGTTTGGTGTTTTGAGATAAGCTTGCTCTCAATACGTAGTCCAGGCTGGCGTCAAACTCAGCAGTAGTCCTCCTGCCTTCCAAGTGCTGAAACCACAGGCATGTGCCACCATACCGTGCTTCATTGTATATTCTCGTGCTTCAGAGAAGTATAACTAAAAGAATAAACATTCAACTGAACTACGCAGAAAAATAGGAAATTGGTGTGTGGACACAGGGAGCTAAAGAAAATGGATTTTGTTTTTATTTTGAGACAGGGTCTCCCTTATGCAGTGCAAGTAGGCCTTCCGCTTGCTTACGTAACCCAGACTGTCCTTGAACCCATGGTGGGAAATCCTGCCTCAACCTCCTGAGTGTCAGAATGGATCACAGGCATGCACTACCATGCCCAGTTAGAAAATGGATTGGAAAGAATGTTTTATATTAATAAATTGTTGCCTGAATGTCAAAGAGAACTTGCTTACCAGTGCATGACAGAAGACATGAATAAAAAAAGTCACACATGAATGCCTGGGAAACATTGAACCTCAGTGTAAACTAAAACAGATTCATACTCCAGGTATTGATGCTCCTGGGATCTGCACCTCATGTGCTGTTAGCAAGTACTCCGCCACTGAGCTGCATCCACCCCAGCTGAGTTGTCTTGTGCTCACTATGCTAAGATGCAGAACTTTTTTTCTGAGAGTAGCACAGATTTGTACCTCTCTGGAAGAGCCATCAGTGTCCCTTCCTTGTTCTATCATAACCTCCCCATGGGGGTTTGCCCTGAGAAAATAATTCAGGACAGGCATAGCGCCATACTGATGTCTTGCAGCTTTTTGCAGCTAGTTTTTAGGTTAGGTCTGATTTACCAGTGCAATGACAAGGAAATGGCTCAGTTATGCCATCTCCTTACCAAATAGCCCGGCATGGGAAATACTCTTAAGGCCACACTGCAGCCCGGGAAAGTGCTCTGTGTGGATGAAGAAGCTGCTATACGCTCAGTAGTGTTCCTGCAGTCCCCTTCCACTGCAGTGAACTTGCGCAGTCTCCATCCTGGTCTGTGGCAGGGTGCGTAACACCTTCCCACGCACAATACCACCATGGCTTTCTATGGGAACTCACCCACAGCTTGAGTTCAGGGTGTGTTGCATCACAGGTGACTCACAGTACAATGTACTCGGCAGATGCCTGCCGTGCACTGTGCCGAGGACTGCACCTGGACAGAGGGAACACAAGGAAAGCCCAGTCTGTCACCTCCAGGCCATGCAGCCGTAGCCCTGCTGGCTACTGACATGGTTGGCCTTGGGGCTGCTCAGCATTGGCTTTTTCCTGTCTCCCTTGTCCCTCATCCATCCTATGCACCAGTCAGTCCTCTGGTACAGGAAAAGCAGCTCTCAAGAACCTGCACACCTGGCCTCTGCTGGCCTTTGGCTTCCACCTTTGCAGTTCTTGGGCCCAGACACTGCATGGCCCAGAACACTGCTACCAAGTGCTGCTCCCTTCCAGCACCCTCCACTACTGAGTGGTTCTGCATATATTTGGAGCTCAGTTTTACTATGTCTTTAGCCACTCTCCAGTTACTGCCATTCTTACTGCATTTCACCAGCCCTCCCAGAAGGAGCTGGATACACTGGATATATATGCCAACACAGTAATTCCAGCCACTTGCAAAATTTGGGGCCAGCATAGAGCAACTTGGCAAGACCTTGTCTCAAAATTTTAAAATCTAGGGATGCCCTCAATGGTAGAGCATTTGCCAAACATGCACAAGGCCTTCAATTCAATCCACAGACCACCAAAACCACAGAGTTGTATGTGCCCTGTTGTTGTCAAGGGCATCAGTGACCTTGGCAAGGCCTAGTCCTCAGCATAGCATCAGTTCATCTCACTGCAGCACTCCTGCTTGGGGACACTTTCTTGTACTTTCCTGGATACCACATCTCCCTGGCTTTCCTCCTGCCTCACGGCCCTCCATTGTCTCACCCTCGTTACACTGATCCCTTGCATTTGTGGCCTAGATTCACAGCAGTGTTGTTTCCTTAGCCTAGTGGTTTAACTGTGCATTTGCATTCTGCCCTGAGCAGAATACAGACAGCAGAATTCACATTGCTTTCTTCTGTGCTGGTCCTCAGTACCTGGAAAGGTGCCTGCCACATGATGGGTATTCCACAAAAGTTGGGTACATACATGAGTGAATGAAACAGTACTATTCTGCCTACAAAGCAAGTTCATTCCCTCCTAACTTGATAGAATGTTAGCACAGTAATGCAAATATAGAAACAGACTCTAATGTGAATATATTGTAATACTGTACATGAATTGGATGTTTAGCGCTTTTATTGGTGATTAAGTGGTACAGCAGGGTGTGTTTTATAGCTTCTTGCAGCACATTAAGAGTGGTAGTTTCTTATCCTTAAATTGTTTTAGAATGCATTCCAAGAAACATTGTATACAGGAGTCTATTCAAACAGATTGGCTTTTAAAGATAATTGGTGTAGGAATGAGAGAAGCCAGGGAAAAGATCATAGGAGGGCCTGGGTTGCCTCAGGGTTAATGTTACAGAGCTGCCAAGATCACGCAGCCTTAGTGCTGGTGGTGCTGCTGAACAGCATGGGGAGGAGTGCACTCCAGAGCTGCTGTTGACCCAGATTCCTTTGTGTCCTGCTTGGTGTCCTGTCACATGGAGAACCAGGTGAACGTGCCATGACATCAACAGTGTGATGGGGCACCTGAGTGCATCTGAATGCAGGGAGCCGTCATCACCACTTGGCTTCAGGTTTTTTGGTCTGTACCTTTGTGCATTCATTGTTTTACCACTATCCTATTTCATGGGTATTTTGCTGCCAGGTAAAACTAAAACTAAACTTTTTTTAAAATACAGGTCCCTGCTTGGTGGAAGCAAGGATAGTTACTAGAAATAAGGAAAGGGGATCAAAGGAAGGAGGGAAGAAAAGGTCAAATGATCAAGATACAAGGTGTATATGTATATATATGTGTGTGTGTGTGTGTGTATCCATTTCCCACCATAAATAATGACTATGTATCACACAAACACCCCCACCCCAAAAATACAGTTACTTTGCTCCCCTGGATACCGTACAGAAATTACTTAGGGCTTTACTGCAACCCGAGAGCCTGTCCTGCTCTCCGCTGACTTCTGTTTGTGCAGCTTTGATAAATTTATGCCCTTTTCCCCAACAGGGGGCATCGGAGAAAGACATCGTGCACTCTGGCTTGGCCTACACAATGGAGCGTTCTGCCAGGGTACGTGGCAGGTGCCATCTACCTGCACAGAGGACCACTCCACTGCCTTGTCCCACCAATGGATTGTGAGGAGGGGGTAGAAAACAGCGTTAACACAGCTTCATTTATGTGCAGTGGAACACACTCTCCAGCCTCAGACGATGAGTGTGGTTCCCATTCTCCTGCACACCCACCAGGCTTGGGACTCAGGCGTGATGCTAAGGGCAAGGGAGAGCTGGCTGTGGGTCCACACTCCCCCGTGGTACAGGCACAGGCAGCCCATACTAATAGTCTAGGAGGGGTCTTTGGCCACCTGGCCTTTGTCTCACAGTTCTGATTTCTTCAGATTCTGCCCACTTGGATTTTCAAGTGGAAGCAGCATAAACACTGATAAAAAGTGGCGCTTCTGAGGGTTGGTGTTATAATTAAAATACTGTACATTCATCCTTTTTTAAAGTATGTAACTCAGCAACATGTACTAAATCACCAGGCTGTGTAACTGGCCATCATGAAATTCTAGAGCACTTTCATCATCCCACACCTGGTTCTTTTATTCTGAACTATTCTGAAGTGTCTGATAGAATGGGTTCCAGATAGCAGGATCTAATGAACAGAGGAGAGATTTTGTCCTTGCTGCCAGAGTAGTTTGCCTGTGGCTGCCCACCCTTGCCTTGGATGAAGCCAGGGTGTGCTGTGTGTGTTCTGAGCATGGCTGTTTGCATGGGGTCTTACACCTTCCTCTCATCCTTTTCAGCAAATCATGCGCACAGCCATGAAGTATAACCTGGGCTTGGACCTGAGGACGGCTGCCTATGTCAATGCCATTGAGAAAGTCTTCAAAGTGTACAATGAAGCTGGCGTGACCTTCACATAGACACTGGTGGCCAGCTGTCTCTGCCACCTCCTCCACCGTACCTTCTGCAGCCCTCACAGTTTACACCTAACCACAGCAATCTTTCCCATGACTCAGTAGATAACAGACCATTCTCAACCAGTCAGCCCAAATCAACCCTTTAAGAGGAAGACAGAGAAGGCTAGGGGATCATACACACAAACTGTGCCGGGGAGCCAGACAGACATCTTGCCTTGAACTACGAAGCCCTTCCTTCTGGGCTGTTAACCTTGCTCCCGGCTCCCAGCCAGTTCTGATCCAAAGCCACCGGAGCAGTCACTCACCCACACTGGCAGGTCCACACGAGGGAGAGGTTTGACACACATAAGGAGTAGGTGTACGGCATTTTTAGAAGGTGGCATGGTCCTCAAGTGAGTGACTGGTATTTTACATCAACAAAACAACTCAATTTCACAAGTTGCAAAGAAAAATAAAAGCTGTTCCTCTTGTCCATTTTATTCTTTCAGAATAAGTATGTGCTGCTGTAATAAAATTGCCTTTAATCACTTAACAAGCCTAACCTTGACTCAAGCAGTAAATGCCTATAAACATAATAAATGAAGAAAGCTAGTATTTTTATAACATAAAACAGTATCATTTATAGCTTATCAGTCATGTATTGTCCAGCAGGAACTACAAAGCCCAATGGAGTCATCTTCATACCTGCAACCATGAGGCTATTTTTGTTAACCATCAGAATTTGCTAACTACAATTATGACATAGTCCAAAGAATGCAACAACCTCCTTATCATGGTAATTAATCTTTCCTCCCCATTGAAGACCTGTTGTGTTGACTAATTGAACCATAGTTGAATAGTGTCCCAGGGAAAGCCACAGGGCTCCCTGTTGGGAGCCTGGCTGGCTCTGAGCACTTTGGGGCCCAGCCCAACCTCGCTTTGTGTCCTCTGCCCCCTTCAACACAGGCTGGAGGACTTTTGTTTGGGCAGTTATTTGGCCAGGGCCTTTTGAAGCATAGTGTCCCAGTGGAATCCTAGATAACTATTTATGTAAGGATGAGTGCTTTTTTTTTTTTAAACAATGCCCTTTCTGAAATTTCTAACCACTTTGTAATTGCATGACTTAACCTGGTGATAAAGTTATTAAAAGTCTACCTTTTCCAGAACTTGCATCTCTTCTGTGTTTTTATGTTTAATGTCTCTTAGTAAATGGTGAAACCACAACTGAGGTTCACAGCTTCCTCTGTAATGTTTCCTTCCACCATAATGTAGGCTGCTCAAACCTTATTCTTAGTTTTGCATTTCGTTTGATGAAATGTCAGGCTGTTCTTCAAAGGAGCTCTTAAGGATTCCTGCAGATATGCCAGGGTACCTTATAGTGCCTTTCTAGTGTAAGATGGGCCCTTGCTGTGCGGTTCACTACCTTGAACTTGCAGCAATCCTGCCACAGCCTCCCAAGTGCTGCGTGAGCAGGTGTGCACCATACCTGGCTTGGAGTGTTTTCTACCAGTTACTTAGCTGCCAAGTTCAGATACTGTCTATGTAAGGATCATGCAGCACTGGTGGCTGGGACGGGTTCCTATTCATTTAGAATATCCCAGCACATTACTGACTTGACTTTTCTGATACTGATTGCAACATCTGAACTTTTCATGCTCTAAAGTTAATTGCTTCTGAAATGGCCATAGATGATTTAAGTAGCACCTGAAAAATACCCGTTTCTGAGCCCAAAGCTTACCTAAACATTCCCAGTTCATTAGCCTGCTTAGGTAGAAGTGAAAGCTTGGGGTTTGCTTTGTTTTAGGAGGTCCTGTGGTAGCAAAGATGTGATTTACTTGTAAACCAGAGCCTGGCATCTTCAGTCATGAGCCAACCCCTGCTCCTGAGCATCCCCAGCTGGCTTAGCTCTGCTGCTCACTGAGGCAGCCAGAGTATGGCACTGTGGACTGTGCGCAAATACGGATTTTTTGTTTGCATGGTGGTATGTGTTACGATTTTTTATTTTTTTCACAGATAACTTACTGGCTTGTGTTTGTATCTAACCAAACTTAATACTTCAGTTTCTCAGCCTCCAGCACCAACACTATGAGCCAGGGCACTTTGTCGTGGTGGGCTGCCCTGTGCCCTGTAGAGGCCAGCCTTGCCCTAAACAGGCATTCCCTGGGGTGCACAGGGAGCAGTCACCCAGGAGAACCTGGGCCAGAGCCAGGGTAGATAGCAGCATCCCTGTAGGCCACACCCTCTTGCCCCCAAGGGACCCTGTAAGCAGTTCGAAGACTTATTTTCTTTCTGTTCCTTTGCCGGTCCTTTAATTATTGCTTTGTCAGGGTTTGTCTTAGTTATTTCTCTCACTGCTGAGACAAAATTCCCAACACTGAAAGTTAAAAAGAGCAGAGGTTTATTTAGCTCACAGTTTGTAGAATTTCAGTCCATAGTGGGCTGGCTCCAAGGCACGGTGGTGTGGCAGGTTGGCATCAGAGAGGAGAAACAGTTCATGGCGGCAGAAGGTAGCAAAGCAACAAGGAATGAACACAACTCTCTACCCCTTATAGCTTATCCAGGCTTCTTAGGGCAAGTAGTACTCATGCCCATAATCCCAGTGCCCTTGATTCTAGCATTGCATCGTTAATCCATCCCAATGTCAATCTAGATCCAGCCACCTCTGAAAAAGCCCTGTGTATGAGCTAATGAAGCTTTGGGGGAACAAAGCACAAGCCACAACAGTTCATTGTAGATGTTGGCCTTATCAGATACATGATTTGCAAATACGTTCTCACTGTCCGTTAGTAGTCTTCATTTTCTTTTGATGTGTTATTTTGTTTTATTGATAGGGTTTCACTATGTGTCCAGGCTGGTCTGAAACTGTATCCCAGGCTGGCCTCGAATTCACAGCAGTCCTGTCTCAGCCCTCCAAGTGCTGGAATTATAGGCATGTGCCACCATGTCTAGCTCATCTTTCCACTTTATTAATAGTCTTTTTTAACTTTCAAAAAGCCCAGTCAATTTTTCTTAAGTTGCTGTTTAAAATGTCGTATGAAAGAAACCACTGCATAATCGTCACACAGATCCACCTCTACTTTTTTCTAAGAACTTTATAGCTGTTACATTAAAGATCCATTTTGTTTATACGTGATGTTAAGTAGCAATTTTTTTCTACTTTCCTAGAATACAGAAATACAGACTTAGTAGCCTGCAACATCACTGAACTCATTTATGAGCTCTAATGTATGTTTCTCATACATGTGGAATCTTTAGTTTTCTGTGTATGACTTGTCTGCAAGCATAGTTTGACCTCTTTTCTTCCTAATGGTTGCCTTCTATTTTGTTTCCTCAGATCAATGCTGAATAGAAATAGCAAAAGTGAACATCTTTGCCTTATTCCTGATCTGAGGGGGAGCCTTCAGCCCTTCTCCACAGAGAACAAGTTTGGAGGCTGGGCATGGTGGTGCACACCTGTAATCCCAGCACTCAGAGGCTGAGGCAGGAGTGTCTCAAACTTAAGCCTACCCTGGGCAACTTAACAAACATGACCCTAAGAAGAAAGGATGAAAGAAAAAAATTATCCTTACAGCTAGCACATATGAACCTTGCATGAACCCATAGCGATGGATTAGATGAAAAGCAGCAGACTGGGAGCCTGAAAAACAACAACATACTCTATACAGCAGACCCGAGAAAAATCCTCCAACTCTATTCTAGAACTAATCTTTAGAATCAGTTCATACTCTGAACTAACACAGTGAGAATGGGCCAAGGAGATTTCAAGCCCTTATATGAAGCATCGTAAGTTTGTCCAGTGCCCAGCTGCAAGGGGTGGGGAATGGTAATACTGGCGATCAGGAGGAGATAGGAAGAGAAGAAAGGGCCTCTGCCATCAAGGCAACAGGACAGAGCCAAACAGGTCACTGAGGGCACCCTGACAGGGGCGCGTGCCCTGCGGCTACTCCGCAGTGGGCCCCGTGGCTGCTCCGCTGAGGGCCCCACGGCTACTCCGCAGTGGGCCCCGTGGCTGCTCCGCTGAGGGCCCCACGGGTACTCCGCAGTGGGCCCCGTGGCTGCTCCTCTGAGAGCCCCATGGCTACTCCGCAGTGGGCCCCGTGGCTGCTCCGCTGAGGGCCCCGCGGCTGCTCCGCAGTGGGCCCCACGGCTGCTCTGCAGGGTGCCCCATGGCTGCTCCGCTGAGGGCCCCACAGATGCTCTGCTGAGGGCCCCACTGAGGGCACCTCACGGACTGGACCCGCCCCCACCCATAGCACGGCAACAGGGTGGAGCCGGGCAGTCCGCTGTGAGCATACGTGCTTTTCCACCTCCTACCATGGCAGTTTGTATACACCCATGTATGTTATAGTATAGTCTGAGGCAGCTATATCTCTTCCCAAGGCGAGAGTCCAGTGGTATAGATAAACCCAGGAATACAGTTACTATCACAGGGAAGATGGCTGATTGAGTGGTAGGGCAACGGAGATGAGGGAGGAGAAAAATTAAATGATCAAATGGGCCATCATCTGTGTAACTGAGTAACAAAGGTGAAGGTAACATTATGTAGGACAGCATCCAGAGATAATTCCCTTCTTTTTTATTATTATTATTTTAAAAGTAAAAGAACAAAAACATATTAACAAACAGACGCAAAGTAGCATAAGAATAGTACAATCAAAACTGAGTTACAGACAAGGTGACAGGGAATCAACAATGGTTGTTGCATTACATATTGATAACTTCGAAGTGTATATTCAGGAACATAGATATAGACATGCAAAATTGATCAAACAATTAATCATCAACTATTCCTTACAATAAAGTGACCTAAGTCAGTAGTACAACTATG
>PVLD010018628.1:0-38522 GCA_004027595.1 Dinomys branickii | reverse complement strand
AGCTTCTTCCCCGCGGGGATCGTCCCTGGCTCCCAGCGTCTGGGGCTTTCCCACGTCTCGCCCCGGCAGCCTGGTCTGCCCTACCACATCTCCCCCGGCATCTCAGAGAAATACGCCCAGTTTAAACTTCCCAGCCGAGGTCCCGGCATTCACGCTCGCCAAGTCTGTCTCGAGCTGGTGGTGTTTATTAAGGAGGTTCACTCCCTTGCTGCTCACCTGGTTGCCATCTTCCCTGGATCCTCCGAGACAGGCTCTTGCTATGTAGTTCAGGTTCTCCTTCAGCTCACTTTGCAGCTGAGGCTGGCCTTGAACTTGCAATGATCCTCCTGTAAGCCTCCTGAGTGCTGTGATTACAGGCGTGTGCCACCATGCCCAGTTTAACCTGAAGCTTACACTAAAAATCTTCAGCTGTCAATTAAAAGTGAGTGAGTGATACATGTTTTTTTCCAAAGTTCTTTTTCTGAGTCTGTTAACACTAAGTGAGGGCCATTAATCAGTCTGCAGAAGTGCAGTTACTAAAGGTGACCAAGGGGGAGGGGTCGCGACAGCGCCCTGCAGAGGCACAGGCTCTCCCACCTCTCCCACATTTGCGGCATCGAGCTAACCTGTCCTGCTCAGACTCAACAGATACATCGGCCTTTTCAACTCGCCCTCAGTCCAGCCTCGGTGTCAAGTTTTTTCCGCCTTTCTACTAGGCCTCAATCCTACTAAGAGCCAGTGCATCTGCTCAAAAAGGGAACTCAAGAAAAGTGTTACACTGTCATGGTTTCTCCTGACAGCTTGGGATGTGGCATAGGAGGAGGCTGGAAAGGCAAAGGCAAGGAAGGAAATGGTTTTAAAATCAAGTGCAAGTAACAAGTTTTTTAAGAGAATAACAAAATCAAGTAAGGCTAGAGGAAACGTAATAAAATGTAGACCCACTACAATCACTTTGTATTTACCTATACTTTTAGAAATTTTCTGATCCATTTCTTTCTAAAACTTTTTATTAGGTGTAACACAGCAGACTAGCGATTTTAGAGATGAGTGCCCAAACTGCAACACTAAACCCGTTTATTTACTGCAAAGTGCCAACACTGCAGCTAGCCTGAATACTGAGGTTTTGGCTTGGGGGAAGCAACTCACACCCTTGGCTCACACGCTCCAGAGGGCTCTGTGTGCCCATCGCAGCACATGGGCCATAGATTCCCCACCAATGCAGCAGACACATCGAGTGCATGTGATTTGCACAAATCAAATACACCTGTGAACCTAGTACGCAGCTCATGAAGAAGAATGTCACCAACACCCGAGAAGCCGACCCCTTCTTCCATCATGCCCTCACACAAAGCAAACTGCTCTCCTGACTTGAAGCTTCACGGTTTGTTTGGCCTGTACTGTAACCTGTTAGAGATGAACTTTTTCTTGTGTCTGGCTCTTTAGATCCATGTTACGTGACCTTCACCCACACTGATGCGTATCTGTAAGTTATGCACTTTTGCTATGTCACATTCTACTGCATGAATTTATTATAACTTGTTTTCCTATCCCATGGACACTGTTCTATGAAGTTTTCAGTCTGAGGCTATTTCTAACAAAACTGACTCAAACATTCCAGTAGGTGCCTTTTGGCACCCACGCGCACACAGTTCTGCTGTGTATGTACTGAGAAGCGGGTTACTGAGTCGTAAGAGATGGTAAATTCGGCCTCAACAGACGCTGAGAACCAATATTCCCTTTCAGGCTAAACAAATGCACTACCACTGAGCTACACTCCCATTCCTTTGTTTTGTTCTGAGATAGGCTCTCATCAAATTATCCGGAAGGGCCTCACCTCGTGACCCCCTGGCTTAGCCTCTGAAGTTGGGGTTACAAGTGTGCGCCACCACACGCAACACCAGACACCTCTCTGTAGTGATACGGTGTCTGTGCCCCAGCAAGTCACTGTTTTTCATATACCCTAGGTACCCAGCATATATACTGACACACTGGGGCTACCCAAACGAAGTATGAAGAATAACTGAATAAATATATGAAGTGATAAAAAGAATTTTAACTACAGATATTTCACATGTAGTTTGCTAAACCTAAGCCTTGACCTGATCTGACAATGAAAAGAAAGGGACAGCTTCTGGACATACACTGTCCAATGTATTTTAAAGGTGTCTGTCTTCATAATTTTAAGTGAATAAATCAGACACACAAGCTTAAATATTACATGATTTCTCTTATAAGAAAGTATAAAGGGCAAAATAAAAGATAATAGGAAGTAGTGACATGGTCTTTCTCGAATGTGGACGGGATCAGGAGGCGGAGGGAAGGTGGAGGAGGCAGGAAAGAGAGGAGGAAAGGAATGAAGACGTATTATGTACATGTGCTGACTGCACACAAGGAATGCAAACAGTATGGCCTGCGAACATGGACCCTCAAAGGCGTGGTGGCATGTAACAATAATCCAACACTCGGGAGGCTGAGGCAGGAGGACTGCCCTGAGTTCGAGATTAGCCTGTATTACATAAGTGAGCTCAAGTCCAGCCTGAACTGCATACTGACACTGTCTCTTACCAAAAAGAAAAAAAACCTGAAAGAGATAAAGAGATGGATGTAGAGGGGAGGGAGAAAAAAGTCCACATTTTCTTCTAGACCTTACTTGTATTACTATCTATCTCTCTATCTGTCTACCTGCCACGCCCTGCTGGCCGCTATTTCAGGGATGCTTGCCATTCTCACATCACTGCTGTGGTTTTGGCTGTGAGACAGGTGTAATGGTTGATATATTGTATCAACTTGAGAAGTTTAGAAATGTAAGGGGCCCTCACTGTGTAAACATCCTCTTCCTGTGCAAGAGGAGGGCAGGGAGATAGATGGCTCTGGTGTGAGTGCTACATCCACCTTGGGGGTGGAGGCCGGCTTACAATGTAAGGGAGGAAAGGAGGTTCGCTTCCTCCCCCTTTGCTCTTACTGCTTTTGCTGTCTTCTGCCGTCTTGAACTGTTGCCCCTGTGCCCAGCACCCTGCCTTGGAGCCAGCTGAATATGGACTGAAACCTCCACCAACTGTGAGCTAAATAAACCTCTCCTTCCTTAGTTTTGAGTGTTGGGTATTTTGTCTCAGCAACGAGAGAAAAGCAATCAAGACAAGAGGTAAATTCTCTTTGCAGAAGGCACAGCTGGCCTTGAATGAACACACATCTATTTCTTGATGGTTCATTCACAAGAGCCACACTACCTACCACTGAAACTTACTGTGATCTTCTCAAAAGAAGGCACCACAATGAAGGCACCACTGAAGGTACAGTGAAATGTACCTTCACGACATGTGGACTACAGGGGTTTTGGTCACTGACATCCACATGCTCTGTGCATGCCCTGGACAGGGCCCAAGGGTGAGCTTCTGCAAAAGCCCAAGTACTTCTCCGCAGCCAGAGTCAAATTTTTATGCAGCAGAGGTTGTGTACTTACTAACACAGGCTCTCTGCGCCATTAATCCAATTATTCCCTCCCTTGTTAGGAAATGGCAAGGAAAAACACCTAATTAGTGCAGTATCTCACATTCTCCTTTGAGGAGATTTATATTTGATTTAAATTCAGATCCACTTGCTTCTACTGCTGCAATACCCAATTCAAAATAAAAACAAACTTAGCAGACACGTCCTTGCGCAATTTTATTAAAGCAATACATTTGAGGCAGTAAGACACATTACCTGATGTTTAACTTCTCTTTTACTATTTTCATTTAAGAGTATTTTGTCTCATCTTTTATGGGAGCAAAAAAATTCTCTTTATAAACCAGTGAATGATAAGTCATTAAGGTTATTAAATAAGAATGTCTTTTAAATTTTAAAAGTAAGAAGAAATCTGGTGAGTAGATTTATATTTATGAAGCTAAGTCTGGAATTAATATTTAATCCATACTTGTGAGTACCCACTGTGCCCTGAGCATTTTAACAAGACCTGTATGGTACAGTCAAAGGCACGTCCCTGACGGTTATGAAGGCTACATTATAGTTGGAGAGAAAATTAACACACATAAAACTAATTTAAAGGACCACATACACCACCATACAATCAGGCACTGAGTTTGTGGCACAGCTCCAGGTCTTACAGGAATTCAGAAAGAACAGAGAACGAGAAAATGGTAAGTCAAATAGAGTGCAAGCTACACAGGAGCACTAATCCGCAGAAGGACTTGGACTCGGGTCCACTCTAAAGGCTGGGTACCATCCGGTTAGCCAAACAGGAGGGCAGACAAAACTGCCTGAGCAGGAGGGAAGGGAAGGATATGGGAAGGCGCCTGGCTACACGTGCGAGAACTGTGAAACACCAGTCCCGGCTTTGGTGTAGAGAACGTGTTGGCGTGGGGAGTAATCCGAGTCCAGGGGATGGCACAGGGCAGGCAATTGCAAGTGTGAGCTGTGTGATCAAAAACATGGTGAGTGTTCAGCTTAACAAAAAATTGTTATTGCAAAAGACACATTGCCATCAATTTCCCTCAAAATACATCCCTTTGCTTCCAACACGTTTATCCCATCACTCCTGCCACTTTTTCTGTCTGTTAGCTGGTGCTTTGTCTTTTTGAGCCCGGGTTTCACTATGCAGTTCAGGCCAGCCTAGAACTTGCTTTGTAGGCCAGGCTGGCTTCAAACTCTGTCGCCTTGGCCTCTTCAATGCTGGGATGACAGGCATGTGCCACCATGCCTGGCTTCTTGTCACTCTCTCTTTGTTGTGGTACCAGGAGTCAAACTCAGGACGTTGAGCCTGGCCGGGCAGGCGCTGTGCCGCTGCGCTCCATCCCCAGCCTCCTTGTCACTTTCCGAAGCAGCTCTGAAGCCCTGTTCCTGAGGGTCTTTAGATGCTCTCAGGTCTTCAATTGATTCAAAATGTTTATCTTTCCTGGTCCTTTTGACTTTGGGGAAGAGCCGAAAGTTGCTTGGTGCCACCAGTGAACGAGGTGGAGGAGGACACAGCGTCGCGGTTTCACAAGCCACTGGGTGGCTCCTGGCGCAGCGTTCACTGCATTTCTGATTGCACCGTGTAAAGGTGTGAGAGGGACCCCCAGCACTGCTTCAAAAAGTGACAAAAATGGTGAGACTGTGCTCAAAGCAAGGGGGTATATTTGAGGAGGGTTAAGGACAATGCATCTATGACTATAAACATTTTTTAAACATTTTAACATTCACTATATATTTTGATTACACCTTACATATATGGAAAAGGCAATATCCTAAGTGTAAAGAATCTCCAAATATCAAAATTTGAAAAAGCTTTTCTTAAAAAAAATCAACACTCATTTCTCCAACTCTAACATTTGTCATTCTTTCTTTGCTCTGATTCTCCTCCATAGGCCTATCACCACCTGACATATGTCATACTTATTCGCTTTGTGCCTGTCCCCCTCAGTGGATTGGTTACTCTACGAGACCCCCAACTTCACTGCTTTAATCCCAGGGTCTAGAAAAGCAATTGAGAAGCAATAGTATCCAATAAATATTTGCTATTTGAATTAACATCAAAGCCAAAAGGAACATTTCTGAGATACAGCGGCTGTGATCAGGGTACGTGCTGTGGACAGCTATAACAACGGCATTAAAACCACTATGACTCCAGGGCTGGCAGCTCTTCCCAGGGCTGGTTCCTTAGGAAATAAGGATCTATCAGCCATCACACAGTTTGGTACAAGACCGTATCTTCATGTTTATAGGGAAAGGGAAAAAAAAGTATTTCAAGAAGAGCCCATATCAAAGTAAATATATCTATGAAATTAATGGGTAATTCCCTCCTCCCACTCCCAACCTCTGCATAGAAGAGAATATACTAATATTACAGTATTGTCTATTATGTAGGTGCTTACTTCTTCCATAGATGTAGTCATCTGAGTGAAATCAATTTTCTTATGACTATGTGGAGGAAAATGATCTTGGTATGTTAAAAAGTAAGATCCCTGGTTGATAATTTTAAGAAATTAGGCCAATTTCAATTTCATTCGTCAGGGGTTACAAAAATCATACTTGCCAACACTGTTTTACTTCTGAAAATAGCAATAGCTCTTAAATCCTGCAGTTTATCAGAAAAAAAATGAGCTATATTTACTTAAAAGTGGAAAATAAATTGTGATGTAATTGCCATTAAATGCACTTCAAATGCAGTGTCCTCCCCCCTACCTCCCACAGTACATCCACAGCCCCTTTTTAACAGTTGCTCAGGCTGGCATTGCATCTGTGACCTCCTGCCTCAGCCTGCCTGGCAGTTGAGATTACAGGCATGCGCCACCATACCCAAATTCTTTTTTCTCTTTTAAAGACTGCAACTTCTTGTACTTCTATGCTTTGTCTTAGAGCTTTAAAATCAGGCTGTTTTCTAGGGCTGTTAACACCACTAATCGAAGCTAAACTTGTATGCTATGACAGCTACCTGACTAGCAAAGTATTTTTATACTTGGTAAATTTTTTCCAATAGCAGGAGTAAAAAACTTTCCCATCTCCATGTTCAGGAATGCTAAAGTTTAGAATAATCGTACCAGTTAGTCACAATGATTTTTGATAGTATTTTTTCACTGAAGCAGAAATCATTTACATAAATATTAGTTATCTGCTTAGTTCTCCTGAATGTATGCTATGTGACTTCAGAGTCTCTGGAGAATATTCTCCTCAATAAAAATTTAGAAAACAGAAATAGAGCATAAAATTTATTGGTATTTATTAAACCAACACAGGACCTCTAAAGTACAGGAGCAAAGCCTGCTTCCCTTTCTCTACCGTATCAGCTGCTGTCTCTGCACAGGAAGTGCACCAGGCCCAGGAGCTGCATGTTGGAAGGAGGAGTGAAATACGCCCTGTGCAGGAGACCAGGCACTGACCTGGCAGATTCTCACCACAGGCACAGGCAGCAGGAGTCTGCACTTTTAACAAGTCCCCAGCTGACTCCAGTACAGTGGTGGCCCACCAGGCCACACTTTGAGAAACAGTGCCTCACTTTTTCCCTTCCCTAGAAGACCAAGACAAGGACAGTGACTCTTCCCTTCCATAAAAGCCTCAGTCAAATCCTGTCTCAGTCACAGTACCTGTGATGCTGCTGTAATGGACGGTTTTCTAGTCTAAAAAATCTTATTTCCCTGGCAAAAGTTACTAAATAATATTCATGTAAGTAATTTCTGTTCAATAAAAAAAAATCTTAAAAATCTTAGCAGTTTCTTGACCACTTTCACTTGATATAGGTAGTGTGGCTGACAGTTAGTGAGTCCAGCTTTGTCAATAAGAAATTTGGGGTTAAAGCCCAGCAATGCTGCTTAACCAGTGTGAATGTATGTGTACTTTTAAAACTAACCCTCACTTCCTTCAATTGTAAGATGGGAGTAATTGTACCTCTTTCTTTCTTTTTGTACCTTTTTCTAAAGAGGTGTACAAAGAGGATTAAGATAGAAAAGCAAACCACTTAGCTCAGCGTTGAGAACACAAGTCACTAGGCCCAATCTTTAGAAAATGTGTTCTAATGCACTAAATCAAAGTCTTCCTATGTCACCTGACTTCCTCCTCTATTGATGTTTTAACCTGCAGGAAATATTTTCTAATTCTTCCAAACCACAATCTATAAAGATAACGGTAGATATTTATGCCTAAGAGAATATCCTGTCCTGGATGGACAAAAGTGAACAACCAGACTTACAATCTGTATCTACAGCAACTCCCCGGGACCTCCTGTTCTACAAGACTGAGAATCCCATGAGTGTTACGCTTGCTGCGTCATTGTCAGAGGCACTGTGACTGTATCACTTCAGTACAGCACTGAAATGGTGTAATTATGAAATTCTCTCCAGAAAATGCTGCTTCTATGACTAAATTAAGAAGACACAAAAAGGCAAAATGATCAATGTAATGTGCATGAAAAAAAAAAACTAGATAAAGCGCTTCAAACCTCAAACTTAATTCTAAATTACAGAAATGAAGCATTCTGCACCAGAGCAAAGGCAAAAGAGAAAAAGAAAATAAATAGTGTACTATATTAATCACAGTAAGGAGCACTTTCATCTTGGCCAAATACATTCTTAAATCAGCTTCGAATGTGGTTGCATTTGTAGACTTAGCAGCAAGAAACCCACATGACGGTAATGAATGTAATAAATCATCTTGTGGGTTTTTCTACAAAATCTGACAGTACTCAATGATATATTGCTTATTAGAGACTAGAAATTTCTCCTTCTCTTTTTTATTACACGCCAGAGACGCTGAATCAAGAGTCCCTGCTTTTGGTATGTCTGAAATATCTGCTGCTAGTATAATACATATGATATATAGCGAGGTGCTGCCACCAGACTTTGATATATACAAGGCATCATATACAATTTCCAAAAAGGAATCACGGTTTTTAACTCTCACTCTTCTTGACTTAAGGCAGTGCTAGAAGATACATGGATTCATTATCGATGCGACACTTACATTTTCTACAGTGTTAGTAGCGAAGCCATAGCTTCACAGATATGCTGCTTTTCCATTCACACCTTAATGATTTCATCAGTGCACAGCACAGGATATTTTGAGCAGCCATTACTATGTCAACCTAGACACGCTCTTTCATTGTTTTCAACATCTGATTCTCCAGACGTTTTTCAACTGAAGATTAGCTCACTTCCAAATGTAAAAGTGAATCCTTGCCCCGTTCAGGAACTCAGTCACGACTCTACTGTAAGTTCACATATCCTTAATTTTCTCTGCAGTTTCTAACTTACAAATATCCAAGGCTAAAAGAACAGTTTAAAGTTCTATTCTATTCCTTCATAAAAGGAAAACAGAACTTCACGTATTTTCTCTCAATAAAAAGAACTGAATTAGTTTTGGCACAAAGTAACACACAGCTAATGTAACTTTCCCGCAGGCAGTACAAGGGGCATAAAGTAGCAGGGAGGGCCGGGGTGGGACTCAGGCACAGGAGATGGAGCCAGGCCCTGCACCCTGAGAAGGCACTCTACACGGGAGCTACACTCCTGGTCTCGCATTTAAGATTGCAATTAAAAATTTACTCTTTAATTGCCAGTAGTTTAGTCCATTAGGTCTTAACTACACACTTCATTTTTATTTTGTGTCTCTTATTTTTCTCGAAAGCACTGCTTTGCCATAAATTCCAGAGAAGAACTGTTACCATGATGCCTAGACAAGTTAGTATATCTCATGTTTTCCTTTTGATCCATCTGAAATTATAGATTTGAGACCTGAATAAAGATTTGAAATTGGATTTACTGTCCACTAATAAAGTTCCTTCCTTAACTCCTAAGTAGTCCCCGTGCCCACCACCACCCCATCCAGCCCAGCGAGCCTTCTACACGCCCCATCTGCCCACACTACTTCCTCACTCAGCCACCTTCCAGGAATTTCCACTGCCTGTCAGTGAAGCTCAATTCTCAGTATTTCCCACAAGGCCCTGGTCTACCTCGGCCGTCCTTCAGAAGCCAAGAGGACTTGGTTTCCTTTATTCTAGCCACAGACGCCTCCATTCCAGTTTTCTCTTCTTTTCCTTCTTTTTTTTTTGTTTTTTGAGATAGGGTCTTGCTATGTAGTATAGGCTGGCCTTAAAGTCACTTATGCAGAGCAGGCTGCCCTTAAACTCACAGCGAGCCTCCTGCCTCAGCCTCCCAAGTGCTGGGATTACAGGTATGCGCCCCCACACCAGTCTCCATGCCAGTTTTCACATGTGCTCTTCATTATCTCAGGGGTGCCTCCTCTCACAGAGTTTTGGCAAACCGATCTCGCCATCAGGAATACAGTCTGGACTTCCATTTTTCAACCTTTAACCCTTCATTCTCAACCCAAACGTCACTATCTTAGGAGATCTTTCAACATCCTCCCCTTACCCTTATTGGTATGTCTTTTTTTAAAAAATCACAGTATTACCAACAATCTGTAATCATTTGTGTGATCGTCTGACTGATATCTGGGATGTAAATTCCCTGAGGAGCGTACACTGGAATGTAAGCTCCCCTAGAGGAGGGAACTCCTCCTTTTATCCACAGTTGAAGATGTGAACAGTAGGTCTGTACTCATTACTGTTTGTTACATAAGTGAAATAGCTTGACTATCAGAACAAATGCACTAAAACTATGTAAAATAAATATAAAGCTAAAAGAGCTGGGTGAGGTGGCGAATGTCTGTAGTCCCAGAACTCGGGAGCTGAGACAGGTGGATTGGTGCAAGTTTGAGGCCAGCCTGGGCTACAAAGTGAGCTCAAGGCCAGCCTGAACTACACATACAGACCCTGTCTCAAAAAAAGAAAAAGACAAAGGGGTGGGGGGAGAAAGGAAGCTGTCTCCTTTCCCTTCCTATAAATTTTATGACTTGTATATCTGCTTCAGTGTTCAACAAAGTATACTCAGGCACCTCAACAAGGGAGGCACTGTTTTAAGCTCCTCTGGTCATGTCTGCCTCAACTGTGAAACACTGATTTTCATCCCTGCATGTGGAGATAGTCATCAGTTGGAACCTGGACCTAGAAAAGGAAGAAGAGCAGGTTTAGGGAGGAATGTAGTCAATTTAGGGGAAGCTGGTTCAGGGACTAAAACAGCACCTGCAGCTAAGAAGGGTACCGTGATGTACAAGAAAAGCACCACCATGCAAGCAAGCCTTGCTGGGTAAAAGCATAAACTTGGAAACCAGACTGTCTGGGGCCCAGAATCCTAGCACTGCCACCCTCTCACTGTGTGACCTCAAGTAACTTCTGTCTCTGTGACTTAGTTTCTTCATCTATAGAATGGAGTTAATAACAGTCCTAACACCAGAGTGTGAGAACTGAGTTAGCACAGTAATTAGTGAGATAATAAGCACTCTGCAAGTGTTGGCTATTATTACTGCTATTTTAGATGCAGAAGTCAAAGAGAGCTATCAGCATATGACCTGCTGATGAAAGGAGCTTGCAAGTTGAGTAAGAGTCACCTTTGTTAACAGTGCACCACCATGGCTAGGGCAGAACGGAGTAGAGTATTTGAACAGTGCTTTTCATGAGTTTGCTGAAATTCTCTGGCTTCACGGACTGAGAACAAACAAAAACACGACATAGTAGCGTTGGATGAAGTCATGCAATGAAATGGTACTCATATTAGAAACCATTTCGTCTTTTAAATTTACGTCCAATTTAGATGGCTGCATATCTTCGTAAGAATCAAAACATGAAAGGACCTTGTACTGAAAATGCGTAATAAACTCAAAAACAAAAAGGAGTTATTAACCAACCTGAAAGGAAAGAGGCATGGCACATAAAGCAAAGGGACAGATAACACATAAAAATGGAAATGTGGAACACTCATAAATTACCTCCTTTTCTTCTGAGTTAGGCTATTAATATTCATTAAATTCCACACAACAAGCAGTAACCTAATGGATAGGAGGATGCTAATTTCTTTAAATGGGTCAGTGGATGGTAACAAAACAAATTTTTGAAAAATTTAGTATGAGATAAAATTTAAATATTTCTATATGTAGATCTGCATCCATCCTGTTACGAATAAGTATAGGCAACAGGAAAATAAAGATTTTCTCTGAACGACAAGACAGCTGTTTTCCATAACAAAGAATAATTTAGTGGCATTAATTATAATAGTACACAAAGTGTTAAAAAGCTAGCAACCTGTAACATAACTCTTAACTTGTTCTGCAGACTAAAGTTATTCTGTAAAAATATAATTTCAGGCTTTTTTTTTTAAACAGAGTCTCACTATGTAGTTCAGGCTGGCCTTGAACTTACTACGTACTCCAGGATGGCCTTGAACTCACAGCAATTCTCCTGCCTCAGCCTCCCAAGTGCTGGTTAGGCATTATTACCATTATTATTATTATTATTTTTGTCTTTTTGAGACAGGGTCTCACTATGCAGTTCAGGCTGGCCTTGAGCTCACTTTGTAGCCCAGGTTGGCCTTGAACTCTGAATGATCCTCCTGCCTCAGCCTCCTGAGTACTGGGATTACAGGCATGTACCACCACGCCTGGCCAGCCATTACTTTTAAAGAAGATACATTTAATTTATTCAAATCTTAAAGTCAAAAGTCAAATTCACAGAAATAGTAGATATTAGAATTATAAGGATTTAAAATTTTTCCCTGCTGAGTGAAAGATAAAAAAACTAGTATTTTTGAAAGTCTAAAATAAAATAAGCCATTTCATACGGTCTTTTCTTTTTGTAACAGGACATTTGATTTATTATTAAAAGTCTCCTAACCTTTCTGACTGTACACCTCTATATGTGAAAATGCTTTTGAACAACAGCTTCGAATGTCTTATTTATCCTACTGCTAATTAATATATTAAAAATTAGTAAGATTTTTACTTGGTACCAGGGATTGAACTCAGGGCCTCACACTTGCCAGGCAGGTGCTGTGCCACTGAGCTACATCTCCAGCCCAGTAACAGTTTTTTAGTTCAAATGAAAAAAAGGAAATCTAATATTTTCTCTGGCACCACAATAGATCATTGTGTGACTATACTGGAGTATACTGAGCCATATCACTTAGTGACAGAACTTTGTTACTTCATTATCATCTTACATTTGTATCTAATTATTTTTCTATTTATAGTCATGTGTACTTCTAGAGGGAAATTAAAATTCTGCCTCTATCAATTGCTTTAAGAAATAAAGACAGGAGGTCAAGTAGCAGGTTTACTTATGCCTGATAGCGAAAGTACTCAGATTTACTAGTGACCGCTTACTTGAGTGAAAAAATATGGATACTCCTAATGTTTAAAAACTCTCATATTAAATGCAGCAGCAACACATGAATAGATTATAAGACTGTCAGTCATTAAAGAAATGCAAATTGCAACCACTGTGAGATGCCTCTTCACTCCTAATTTTGATTTGGCTGTAACCAAAACTGAGATTATAATGTATGTTAGCAAAGATGTAGAGAAATTAGACCCAAATACATCGATGGCCCAGCTGCTTAGAAAAACTATTTGGCAGGTCTTCAAAAAGTAAAAACCTAGCAAGTTTATCTGTAAGTATATCCCCAAGAGAGTTGAAAACATATGTCCATACAAAAATCTGTATAAGATAATGTTCATAGCAGAGCCTCTTTTAAAATTGTAGTACTAGGTACTGGAGCCAGGCCCTCAAGCATGCTAGGCAAGCAATCCATCCCAGCCCTTCCTATGTTGAGATAGGGTCTCATTAAGTTGCACAGGCTGACGTATGACTTGGGAACTCTCCTGCCTTAGAATCCTGAGTAGTTGGGAGTACAGATGTGAGGCACCGTGCCTTCAGATTTTTGGTCTCAGAACAGAGCATTCTTTCATTAACAGTCAAATAGTCAAAGGTGGACACAACCAAAATGTACCTCAATTGGTAAATGGGTATCCAAAGTGTGGTATATTCATTCATACAATAAAATATCTTCAGCCATAAAAAGAATGATGTACTGACATATACTATAACACAGACACCTTTGCTACTTTGTGCTAAATGAAAGGATTAAAAACTGAATAAACTTCAAAGGAATTTTCTATAATCTGAGTGGATAACAGTATATACTGGGTGGAGAGATAAGAGAGGACTCCATTTATAGAATTAGGAAGTTAAACTAGCTGTCAAGAACCAGAGCCAGGCAGAAACTGAGGATATCAGACAATTCTTATACATGAAACCTCAACGAATGAGTTTGTACTGAATGACTGCATTTATGAAATGGTTGGATAGGTAATCCATTAACACAAAAGGCAGACTGGTGGCTGCCAGTGGCTGGAGATGAAGGCAGAGGGGAGGCAATAGGGCAATGAAACATTCAGGAATCACACAGTGGCAATGAGTGCACAGTTTTGTCAATCTACTATATTTTAAAAGGGTGGATTTTACAGTATGTAAGTTGTATCTCAATAAGCTGGAAAATTCTGTTAGAAACTGTTGGCTGTTCACCAAAATTTGTGGTCTCCATTTTCCCAAACTTTCCTAATACGCTATATTTATAAGCCCCTCTTAACATCTGTGCCTGAGGAAGATTTTCTCTCTCAAAGATTGTATGATATCCTTAGCTTCTTCCTTGTTCTGGCTTTTGGCAGCAATGGTAACCCTACAAATGTAGTCCCACTCTGACAAACCTGTGAGGATGATGGCATGTGACAAGTGACAGAATGTAGCTAAAAACCTGCTCTCAAATCTTAAAGTGGATAAAATTAGTTAGGGGCCTCATTAAAGCACAGGTTTAGTTAGGTTGTCTGAGGGACTGAAATTCTATCGGAGCAGATGCCAATCATCAGGAGACCACACTGGCAGTAATGAGGGGCCAGATCACACCCCTTGAGGATGCATCCAAGGTAAGGTCCCACTGTTCTTTTGGACCCTCAAGACTCTGGGCTTACGGACAACTGGAGGGAGAGGGTGACAGTAACATGTTAACCTGATGCTGGGGGCAGTGGCACATGCCTGTAATTCGTTACTCTGGAAGCTGATAGGAGAGGATCAAAGATTCAAGGCCAGTCTGGACAACTCCGTGAGACTCTGCTTCAAAATAAAATTCTCTTACAAAGACTAGGGATGTAGTTCAGTGATAGACCTGCACAAGGTCCTGGGTTCAACGAATTCCTCACTGTCCAGCCCTGATCTCTTTCAAAGAAAAAAAAAATTAGACCAAACTTTGCAGAAAAGGGAACCCATTGCATGGGAGAGCCAAGAAGCAGGTGCCCGAGACTTTTCCTCGAAGGCCTGGGGCTTACTGTCAGCTCTCTCTCTACTCACTAGGTAACTGCTGAGAACACACCCTGTATGGTGCTCACCCTGGAGAAACTCCTAGGGGCAGCACACCTATTTACACAACCTTAAGAGAGATGAACGGCTGGGACATCTGTGCTGTATTCTTAGGTACGAGCCAACAAGTAGCCTAGACAGCAACAGAAAACAGGCAGCATTAAAGAGGGCAAGTGAGGGGAAAAAAAAAAAAAAAAACACTGAAGGGAAAACTAAAGAATAGAGGATAAGTTAGAAAAAAATGCTAATTAAAATTCTCAAGGAGATTGTATCTATAATCCATATAAAAGGAACCAGTATTGAGGCGAAATCTTTTTCAATCACATTAGTGGAAAAGGAATTCACAGTAATTACAGATGCAAAAGTTTACTTCCTATTGATACATTCTTGGGAAAGCACTTTAAGATAGAGTCCAGCAAAATGGGGGGAATCAAATCCAAGAGGCCAGTGGACACGCCCGGGAGGAAACCTCGGAGAGGACAGTTATCTCCGGCTTGGGGAAATCAACTAGTTCCGAACACAGCAGAAGACTGAAGGCCCAAGGTGGGCCCCGGGGGCTAAGTGGTTTGATGATGGCACACTGCTCTTGCCAACCAACGCTGCCCCTACCTGCAGGGCACACACACACACACAATCATGCACAATAACACAAGTAACAAGGCGCTTCAACCCCTCTGCTGGGACGAAGACCCGACACTCACAGCTCTAAGGAGACGTTTGCTTTGGCTCATAATTTCAGCCCAGGGTGAGCCGGCCCTAAGGCGGAACAGCAGTACACAAGGGAAGAGCTGAGCACTCCCACCCCACCCCGACCCTCCTCCAACCACGCCCCACCTCCTGGCAGCACCTCTGGCTACTGAACTCCTCCCTGGGTGAGTGCCCTGTGAGTGTAGCACACCAGGGAGCCGGTCATCCTCCAAGCACACGAGATGTGTGGAGGGTATTTTAGATCTAAAACGTAACAGTATGTTCACTGGTCCTACAGTGCAGTTCTTCACATTTTAATACGTCTTTGGAATCAACTCCAGGGGATTAGAGTTTAACTGGTAGCACACTTTCTTTTTTTGTAGAACATAAACTGCCATTGTACAGTCAGTGACATTTCAGATGCAATGAAATATAGCACTAGTATGCGGGGATACGCTTTTTCAAGATGGTTAAGTCATGCACACAACAATCCTTACACAAATTCTTCTGAGTGTACCAGTGGTTTTGGAACTCACTGGTATGGAAAGAAATGAAATCTTGGAACTCTAATAGCTTAGCACAATACTTGTATTACCAAAATAACATACAAGGTGTTACTAGTTCTAAATATTTACAGACAACTCATGGATAAAGCAGAAAAGATTATTCGTGGCCATAAAATGTGAAAATATCAACAAATTCATGAAGATTGTAGGAGGAAAAGAGGGGAGAGTAGCTAGAAAAATAGGAGCACTAATAATTGTATTCTTAGGCAGAGGAAGTACATTCATTTCCTTTATTATTTTCAATTCTATCGGTTATTTGTATATCCTGCTCATCTAGCAATCAGATATTGGAAAGTTACCGAAAATGAGTTGAATCCTAACTTTTATAACAAACAGTATGACTACTCCGTGAACTGGATAAAGAAATAAGTATATGCAATTTGCTCAGAATTTTGGAAGAATAAAAAATACACTTGGGCTGGGGATATAGCTCAGTGGAATAAGCGCTTGCCTAGCAAGTGCAGGGTCCTGAGTTCGATCCCCTGTACCGCCAAAAAAAAAAAAAAATACACTTCCCAGGAGATTATGGGGTGATGAGAGATAAAATGAGAAACCGTTACTTTCCATCAGTCATTTCATTGATTACCATATGCATGTATTACCTTGATAAAGAAAATTGAAAAATATAATTGAAACTTGTTGTTGTGTATGCCCTTCCATATATTTTAAGACAACATGGAAAAAACAGACTAATGTGCTCCGTAACAGTCAATAAACCAAGAAAGGTGTATCAGTCACTAAATCAAGATTTATTTGATCATAAATATGGTCACTGTTCTCACCTAAAATAAACGTTAAAGTTGCTTGTAGCCATTGGTACATAATTATTTCTTGTGGCCACACTCTATAAATACTTTTTCTGGTTTTAGTATTTCTTTTGGGAACAGAAGCCATTAGTCACATAAATGAGATCTAGATTGGAAAAGAAATTATCAGTGGCCCAAACATGAAGTGGTCACCCACATTCTGCACATCCCTGAGACCAGGTGGTCAGGCAGCCACACAGGGAAGGAGGGCAGGGCAACTGCTGCAGGGAGTCGAAGTCCCATTTCATGGAACATGAAGGCTAAAGCCTCCACGCTCTGACGTTTCCTTCTCTGCCCAGGAGGGCAGGTATTACTTCATCTTTTCATTCCGCAGGATGACAGGGTTGTGCAGGGAAGACCAGTCTTCTCAGTTCTAAACTGGTGGTCTTCTCACTCAGAGCCCAGCTCACAGAGGGGTTACACCTGAGCTTTATAGCAATTTGCTAATTTAGTGCATCTGGGTATCTTTTATATATTCAGAAGTCTTAATCATAGCAGAACCAGGGTCATATATATTAGGTTTACTATAACTACAGAGCTAGGCCCTATCTCAAAAATCAAGACAGAACAAACAGAAAATGTCTCAGTCATATGCAGGTGAACTACAAAAACAACTAAATAATGGAGTTTTTACTTCCCTGCGAAAATATGATAATGCCTCTATTTTAAGGAAAGAAAAAAACTGAAAAGATTTTTTTGGGTCAATACTAAGACAAGTGGTACTAAAAATCAATGTATATGCATTTAAAACAAAGCCATTAAAACACAATTTTTCACAAACCTATGAGTCTTACAAGAGAACAATTAGCTTGATTTTTTTACTTTTGTCTTTCAGAAAACTAGTAAATGATATTTGTAATTTGTACAGATATGACACTAGTCTGCAAGAAATATTACAGTTGTAATGTAACTAAGCTTATTTGTAGCTGAGTAGAAAATGTTTCAAATAAATTATATGGAGTTTCCTGTAGCTTCTGCACTTTTAATTTCCAGCTAAGACCCAGCTTTCATTTATCACAGTGGCTTAATTGTTCATCTAACCACTTTTAGTCATGCATCATCCTAGAAACCGCCTACTAAATGTATCACCTAAAGGCAACCAATCTAGTCTTACAAACACATTCAGTTTAACAGCACCTCAGCTCAGGAAATATGGGAAACACGGTTTTGTCTCTCAAACTGCAAATGCGAAGACAACAGCAGTGGGATGTCCTACTCTGGTTTCCGTATGGGTAGCATGAGAACAGGCTTGCATTTTCACCTTGTTCGATGTATTTACAGTATCCAGGCCGAACTTCGTGCTCTATAGGATTTCAGTGGGTATTTTTTGAATGAGAGGGTGCATGGTCATGGGCATGCATTAGAACTTTTCTACACACAGAGGACTTCTCAGATACGTTTACTGTGGATCTCTGCACGCCAAAGACCTTTTGTTGTTACCTAAACAGTCCAGGCCTTCAGATAGGGAATGTGCAGATGGCAACAAAGACCCCCAGAGGTCACCAAGCTACTACTTTAATTCCGAAATTATCTACCTGCCTCTTCCTCTCGTGTCTCTGCTGTTGCCTCACGTAAGCCCGCACTTCCGTCTCTCATCTGGATTACTATAACGTTCCTTAAACACTCTTACAGCCCACCCCATAGTTTTGGCATGAGCTTCTTCGTTTTTTGGGGGGTTTTTTGGGTTTTTTTTTTTGTACTAGGAATTAAACTCAGGACCTTGTTAGCATGATCTTTTTTTTTTTTTTGTCTTTTTGAGACAGAGTCTTGCTGTGCAGTTCAGGCTGGCCTTGAACTCATTTTGTTGCCTATGCTGGTCTGAAACTTCTAACAATCCTTCTGCCTCAGCCTCCTGAGTTCTGGGATAAGCATGATCTTCTATTAATTCTGGTTTTTCTTTTTGGCGGTACTGGGGATTGAACTCAGGACGCTGCGCTTGCGAGGCAGGCGCTTATTCCACTGAGCTATATCCCCAGCTCCCAAGCATGATCTTTTAAAACAAGGAAATGACTGTATTCTGCTTCTCAGGTAGGACATTCATGACATCACATAAAAAGACTTTCACAGATGGTGCCAGCCCAGCTTTCCGAGTGCAATGCCCCTGGTTCCCAGGAAATCTACCCCAAGCAGCCTCATCTCCTTGTTTCTGTAAATGTTCTACCTATGTTCACGACCTAATGTCTTTGCTCACCTTGTTCTGCCTACCAAAATACCTTTCCAGGTGTTCTCTAGCGCTGGGTCCACTGCTCCTTGTACATCTGCCACTACATTTTATGCACGTTTTTCTATACTCTAGGAATTGAAGTTATGGGTTCACCTGTCTCCTCCTCTAAACACTGACATTCTAGGGCAGAGAATTCAACATTCACCTTTGTATTTTTACCAGCTCAGAACAGTGCTTGTCACACAGTTGGTCCCCAAATTCGGTGTGACGTTGTTCAGATGCTAAGCAGACGAAAGCTAAGACCTGTGTCTCCTTGCTCCTGATCACAGAGAGTCCCTCTGTGAAAACCTGGGCCCTTACAAAAGTGGTTCTCAGAAAAATACATTATCTCTTTAGGATATAATTTAACAGCCTCAATTTTGGATAAGTGATAAGGATGACCTGAAAACAAAAGAAGGGGGACAGGAAGAAGTTGGCAGTTCAGGCTTATTGCTGTACCAAGGCGGGCGGAGCTAGTGACTATCCAAAGCAGCACTGCCCCCCAAACAAGCACACCAACTTTCTTCCCACTGACACGCCAACCAAATCATCTCATATCTTTGAACTGCAGTTCCCATCAGTAAAATAAAGAAAATAACCTCTTTCTTTGTGGAATTTAGGTAATGTTGATCCTGGAAATAAAAGCACTGTAAAGGTAAGAGGACATTCTGTGTTTTGTCTTTTATTTATTCTAGCAGAAGAGCTTTTAAAGACATTCCCTTTACACCATCTCAGCATAATCATATGAAAGCCAGTGAATAAGGATAATTTTCAAGCTCTTTGTCCATAAACAAGTACACTGGAAGACAATGGTAAGTTTGCTTTGCAACAAAAGTCAAACAACAAACTTTCCATACTTAATAACGATGTCAAAGTAATTATTCCTCATTAATACCCCATAATGTTTCATCATCTGTATTTTAAAATTAACCTCATTTTAAAAATACAAAATAATACAAAATAATATACTGGTTAAATAATGTTTACCACAAACCAAAGGGCTTTGTATGGGTTAACTAATTTAGTTGACATGTCATCCCTATAGAAGAGACATGTTATTATCTTCATATTACAGATGACAAAGCTAAATCCCTTGCCGAAGTCACCAAGAGATGAAACGTCAGAGCTGGGCTTTGAACCCAGGCAGGAGTTCCAGCTGAAGCACTATGCCTATGCTGCCTTTTGTTAACACAAATTCACCTTCCTGCCTGTCATATTTAGTAAGTGATGACATTTTTTTTTTTTTGTCTTTTTGAGACAGGGTCTCGCTATGCAGTTCAGGCTGGCCTTGAGCTCACTTTGTAGCCCAGGCTGGCCTCGAACTCATAACGATCCTCCTGCCTCAAACTCCCGAATGCTGGGATTATGGGCATGTGCCACCACGCCCAGCAACATTTTGTTACATGTTACATGTTTTTAAAGAAAATGTTATACAGTTCAAGCTTCCTGTGTACGCATTTTTACTTTCTTCCTCCTAAGGGAGGGAACTACTCCAGGTAGCTGCTGTTTCCCTTCAATCTGTGTTTCCTTCGTAGGTACTTGTGTGTAAAATACAATCTATGACAATGTTCATTTTTAAAAGAAGGCATGGTATTCTAATAACATTCTACTATATAACAACATTCTGCAACTTTGTTTTCCAGATTTATCCACACTAGTAAATGTATATCTGGATAATTCATCTAGTCCATTGAAAAAATATGTCACAACTTATGATACGCACATCTTTACTAGCTATTGCAAACCGCTGTCCAAAGTAGTTGTGTCAGTTTATATTCCCACCAGCAGGCCCTCATTTTTCCACATCTTTAACAACACTTGGGATAGTTAAAGTCACCGCTCTCCCGTGAGTAAAACTATCTCATTGTTTTAGTGTCTCTCCCTGAGTCTGGTGTGGGTATGTTTGCCTGAAAAACCCTAACATCACAAGACTTATAACTTGGAAAGCCAGTTTCTGATGGGGAAGGACAGAGGCATAGAAGAGGGAATTTTCACATAGGACAATTTCAAATTGTGGGTGAGCAAATGTGACTTATAGTGTGGCTCCCGCAGTCCCTGGACTACTGCTTCTTAACCTTTAATGTACATTCAAGTCATATGGAGATCTTGTTAAATGCAGATTCTAATTTTACCTGTCTGGGATGTGCCTGAGACCTTGTATTTTAGTAAGATTCCAGATGATGTCAAAAATATTGATCTATGGACCATACGTATTTTAGTAGATGAGTAGGTGTAAAGGCATAAAACCAGAATCTACTTCCCCAGCTAAATAATAATGAGAATAATCTAATAACACTAATGATAACGAAAATAGAGTAATACAGGCAGAAATGATCTTAATCGAATATTTACCATATGACAAATCCTCCCTTACAATAATTATAACAAACACTGTTACTGCTTTACAAATGTAGAACTGAGTCTCAGGTCACCAGCTCAGCAGGTGGTAGGGTTGGATACTTGTGATTCTAAATTCTAAGTGAACAGACTTTACTCTTAGTGCTCATGGCCACCTGCCACACAATTCTCAGACAAGCACCTCTTTGGGATAAGGAGGAAAATTATAGCAAAAAGAGTCAAATTTTTACTGTCATTCTTATCTTTCAAAATTTGTCTCAGGTCTTCCTGCAGGATAATACTGGGAAGGGTGTGGCTAACAAAACAAATGTGTCCTCTTCCCTCTTGTAAGAAGAGGTTCTGATTTCTTGTGATATATGGAAATACAAAAAATATTTGCATACGTGTATATATGCATAAGCACATATATTTATATGCATTTGTCTTCTATTAGAACATTGTTCACTATATATAAGACATGATCCTAAAATACAGGGAACATTAAAAAACTTTAAAAGTATATTATAGCAGGGGCTGGGGATATAGCTCAGTGGAATAAGTGCTCGCCGGGCAAGTGCAAGGTCCTGAGTTCGATCCCCAGTACCGCCCAAAAAAAAAAAAGTATATTATAGCAAAAGACATTACCATGAACTCCCATCAAAATACCTCCCCTACCTCATTTCAAACACATTTATCCCGCAATCCTTTCCAGTTTCCGAAGCAGTTCTGGAAGTCCTCTTTCACGAATGTTTTAGTGATAGTGTCATGGCTGCCTCAATGTCCTGAATCGATTTAAAATGTTTATTTTTAATGGTCATTTTGACTTAGAAGAAGAGTCAGAATTCACACAATGCCAGACCCAGCAAATGAGACAGATAAGGACACATGGTAATATTTTTATTTGACAGATATTGCCATAAATGGTTGATCAATGCGGTGTGACCAATAAATACGGTGAATGTTTAAATGTTTAAAAAGTGTTACAGTAAAAGACACATTGTCATCAATCTTTGATATATACTCATGTGCTTCCCCTTATTTCCAACACACCTATCCCCCCATTCTTGGGAAGGTGTCTATACTACAGTAAGAAAGTCTTTAAATTTTCATTCTTATTGGTATATGTTTGCAGTACGGAAGGGTTACATTCACATGGGAATCGGTACATGCACATAACTCATCTTAATTATTGTCTCTTTTTTTTCATTCTCTTACCCCCCCCATCTCTTGGTCCTCCTCTCTTCCGCAAAATTTAAACATTCACTATGTTTCAATCATCCCTTGTACTGTCTTTGAATGATACTGACTTTTCCTATCCACCCACTTTACAACTAAATGCTCAAAACAAAATATTCATACATGGCAAGAGGTAGCTCTGGTTTGCTGCCCCTCTGAAGATGAGAATTTAGAATTTCATTGGAGTGATAACCTGCCCTACCCCCAGCTTTGTGGTTCGAGTGTCACTGATCTCGGCACTGTCTCCTGTGACTGGTTCAGGAGCAAGGACAAATGCGCGAACACAGGTTGTGACTGCTAAATGTAAAATCAGGCAGCACGACTACCTTGGGTTCACACAGGAATCAAGTATTGTAGATGAAGAAAACAATATACGAAGGAAGCCAAGGCGGCAAATGACAAAAACTAGTATGTTGTCTGAACCTAGATGAACACTTATTTGAAGTTTTGTCATTAGACTATAAAGCAATTATTTTAACTTCTTTTAATTCAGGGTTTCTGTTTCTGACAAAAGAATATTATTATGTCAACACAAAATAACTGGAAGTGATATAATACTTTAATCAATTTTTAAAAGCTCAATGAACTCAATTTTACATTAGTAATTTTTCAGAAAGTGTATTAAATTATTTAAACTGTATTACTTTTCTCTGAATGTGTTTTGCCTTGTATAAAATATAATCAAACAGTAAAAATTAGAAGAAAAAGGATTAATGAAAGCTAGAAATAAACCTAATTATAAACAAAATGTGCTATATTAATGGAGGATGGGAATCATTCAGTAAATAATGTTGGAACCTTGCAAAGATAATGACATGTCATTTTACCCCAAAATATATCCTAATTGTAGAGTTAAATGTAAATAGATTGAGAAAGGAGGAGAAATTAAACCATGAAAGAACCTAAAAAGAGGTGATTTTAGGGGGAGGTGGTATAGAGGACTGACCCTAGGGCCTTTGTGTTGAGCTACATCCTAGCTCCTTTCCCTTAAAAACAAAATTTTTTTTGAGACAAGATCTAAGTCACTAAGTTGCCCAGTCTGGGGTCAAACTTGCAATTCTCCTGCCTCAGCTTCCTGGAGTGCTGGGATTACAGGTATGCACTACCACATCTGGCTCTGTGTTGTTGTTAGTGCTGCCAAGGATCAAACTCAGGACCTCATGCATCCTAGGCAGTTATTCTATCACTGGGCTATATCCCTAACCCCTACATAACTATTTATGTGGTCTTAACGTATGGGTAGGACTCCAAACAAAATACTCAAAGCAGAAAAGATCTCAGCTAAACACAGATGTTGAAAGAATAGTCTTCTTAAAAATTTTAAAAATCCATACCCTTCAAAATGCCATTACCAAAATTAAACACTATAGTGCTTCCAAAATATACGACAGACTACCAGTTACTATTTGTAATACACTCATGAACTACATGCATACCAACATTTTGGTTAATAGCAGACTATATAGATATAGGATTATGATTATGGTAGAGCTGAAAATTCTTATTGCCTAGCGGTGTAGCCACATCAGGTGTTTGTGGTAATGCTGTAAGCCTACTGGATGCCAACTGTGCGAAAACACAGCATATGCAATTATGTGTGGCAGAGTTAGTATGTTTCCGGTTTATGCACTTAATACATTACACTTTTCAGTGACTAAAGTACACCAGCACCACTTATCTTAAAAAATTATCCGCAAAACAGCATCAGGCGGCCCCTTCACAGGGGACTCCAGAAAGCACTGGGCAGAGCAGGTGACAGCCCCGTGTATGTTACTGCTGTCCACTGACACTCGTACTCTTGACCTGTGCGTAAGCCTAGGCTAATATGTGTGTCTGTGTCTTAGATTTTAATCAAAATAGTTTAAAAAGTAAAATAAATATTTAGGAAAACACATAAAAGCTTATATAATAAAGATAAGAAATATCCTTGTAGAGCTGTAAAATAGTTTTTTTGAGACAAGGTCTTGTTATGTAGTTCAGGTTGGTCTTAAACGCCTGGTGATCCTCCTGCCTCAGCTTCCTGAGTGCTCAGATTACAGCTATATGCCACCACACCCAGTTTATAGTTTAGCTAAGTGTTACTACAAAACCACCAAAGAGCTTAAGACTTTTTTAGGTTTATAAAGTAAAAATGTTCAAGTAAACTAAGGTTTATCACTAGAGAATTCTAAAAGTCAAGAGTATAGCCTGAGTGTACAGTGTTGACAGTACACAGTAGTATATGGTAACATCCTAGGTCTTCATGCCCATTCTCCACTCAGTCACTAACTCACCCAAAGCAATTTCCAGTCCTGAAAGTTCATTTACAATTAGTGACCTATCTAAAATAACTTAAGAAATCTTACAAGTTGTATTTTTACTGGATCTTTTCTGCGTTGAGCTATATACAGATATGCTGCGTTAATTTACAGTCTAGAAGCAACAGGCTATACCCTAGGCTATGTCATCTATGTTTAAGTTGTCTCTATATTTGCACAAAGACAAAATTGCCAAATGATGCATTTCTCAGGATGCATCCCTAATAACTGCCTCAGGATGTATCCCCAGTGACTGTTTATAAATGACACAAATACAGGTGCTAGAAAAACAGAAATGTGTATTTTCTAAAGGAAACCATATTTTATTGCAGTACATAATGTTTATACATACACACAGAGCAAAGCTGAAAAGCAAAACTTGGTAAAACTCCTGGGGGGAAAATAGCTGATTAATAAAAGGAATCCTTACACAAAAATCCTAAAGGAACTTTTATATATTTGAGTTATCAAAAATATATATATCTCTCTATATATAATTTATGATACAGCAGATTTAAATGTCAGTATAATACCTGAAACTTACACAAAAACGGCAGTCAGATTTTTCTAGTAATATATGTCCTCTGTGCTCATTGCTAAAATTTGTATTGAGCAATATGGCAGGAATGACATGAAGAGTTACTATTTCAGAGGCTGCAGAGAAAAAGAAATCCTTCTATATTGTTAGTAAATGAGTATAGCCACTATGGAAATCAGGGTGGCAATTCCTCAAAAAACTAAAACTAGAAATTCCATTGATCTAGCTATTCTCCTTCTAGGCATCTTCCTGAAAGAGTTAAAGACATCATAGTACAATGATCCACGTTTCCAGCAGCACAATTCCTAACAGCTAAATCTTGGAACCAGGCTATACACTCATCAACAGGAGAAGGGATAAAGAAAACGTGGTACTTACACACAACTGAATACTACTCTGCTATAAAGAAAGACAAGTGAGTCATTTGCAGGAAAATGGATGCATCTTGAGATACAACGTTCAGTGACATAAATCAGACTCATCAGCTTAAACATCTCATGGTTTCTTCTATATGAGAACCCCAAATTATAAGAAAAGAGCAAAACAAAAGATAGAAAAGAAGTAGTTGATCTTTCTTCAAGGGAAAGCAGATCAAGAGAGGGAGGGAGGGGGTAGGAAAAGGAATTAAGATGTGTTCTGTGCATGTACTAACTCCACACGAGCGTAAATATTATGCACTGCAAACATGCACTAGTAAAAAATGTTTACGGTAATATGCAAATTAACCCCCTAAGTAATTTTAAGTTCTGGTCACTCGGGCTGGAGATCTACCTTAGTGGTTGAGTGCTCGCCCTGCATCAGGCCCCAGTTTGATCCCTGGCACTTTCCACACCCCTAAAGGTCAAACAATAAAAAAGAACTAATCTATGATAAGCTATCAAAATAAAAACAAAAAAATTGTTTTATTCACACTGTGATTAACTTTTTATAACTTTATAAACTCAGTTCTGAAACAAAAATAAGAATGATTTTCCACTGGGAGAAGAGAATTTAAGTGGTATCAGTACAACTAAACAAATGGAATGATTTCTCTTTGTTTCTGGCTGACTCATCACTTGTCAAGTTATTTATTTAAAAGTATTCTTTTTGAGTGTGTGTATGTGTGTGTGTATGAGACAAGGTCTCACTATGCAGTTCAGGCTGGCCTTGAACTCACTTTGTAGCACAGGCTGGCCTCAACTAGCAGGGATCCTCCTGCCTCATGCTCCTGAGTGCTGGGATTACAGGTGTGTACCACCACACCTGCCTTAAAAATATTCTTTAAAGATATTCAGTATTTTTATGATGATCCAATAAAGACTTAAGCTTCTACAGTATCTATTTTTATTTATTTATTTACTTATTCATTCACTCATTCATTTATCTGTTTTTGGTACTGGGAATCAAACTCAGTACTTTGCACTTGCCAGGTAGGCGCTTATGCCACTGAGCTATATCCCCGGCCCTTACAGTTTCTATTTTTAAAAAGACATGATTTAGCTGTTATCTGCTTCCTTCACAAACCTTTTTTGCTTAATCCCAAGTGAGCTTTACACATTTACTGTGTGAGGTTCATCTGTACAATCATTTAGATACGTATGAATTGTACATTTTTACGTCTTAAACTTACAAAGGATTATCTACTATGAGGAAATATGCAAATGCAAATAAATAAACTTGTAAAGAAGGAGGGAAAAAAGGGCTAAAGGGAGGAGGGGGGGAAGAAGAATCAATATATTATGTACAGATACAAATTCCCTATGATGAATGTGATCTTTATGTATCTCAAAAGTGTACTAATAATTTAAAAATAAACTTAGAGCACAGATCCTAGCTTGGACTCTAGGAAATAAGAGTAAATTGTACATTAAACTTTATATATTTCTCACAAAAGAAAAACATCTATCAGATTTTTATTTTTACCACTGCTGTTTCCAGTCCGAATAGTTTCTCTAAAGTTAATGCTACGATGGCCATATGACGTCCTTCCATAGAACAATGGATCAAAACATGAGGACCTTCCTCAGGGAATCCCCGTTACCCTTTCTTCACTCTTTTTCTTGAGAGTTCAACTCCCACCCAAACCAACCTCCCTTGTGAGAGTAGTGTCAAAGCACACTTTATAATTTTATTTGCACTGTGCACTACCTGTGGCCATGCCTGCTCTTTATAGCTGTTATACATATAATCTCAATAAAGGAAGAAAAATCTGAAAGAATATAGTATATACAATAGCGAAAAAGATTAAAATTATTTATTTTTCAAAGAAGCTGAATTTCTTCGCTAAATTCATTATATAACAAGACACTCAAATGTGCTGCAACCTCAGTATCATGCATCTTGCTCCTCAGGGTCAATTAGCGCGAGGGTATGTGAAACAACGCAAATAACAGTATATTAGACCACTTTGTAAAATGCATTTCTGAATTATACCCTTAAAACACACATTGAAAATATAGAAAACTACCCCAGGGTAAGTATTCTAATACAAAAAAAAAAAAAAAGAGGGATATATGTAGGCACAAATCCTATACATATCAAGAGTCAG
This sequence comes from Dinomys branickii, assembly GCA_004027595.1. Classification (NCBI taxonomy): domain Eukaryota; kingdom Metazoa; phylum Chordata; class Mammalia; order Rodentia; family Dinomyidae; genus Dinomys; species Dinomys branickii. Next base: position 10,636 of record PVLD010018628.1, on the reverse strand, counting down.
CTTTCCTAGCATAAAGACATTCACTAGCCTAATAAAAAACCACGTGCCTAGTGAGGGAAAGACTGGCCAAAGACCACATTGGAACTCAATGATTGAAATAAAACATTTAAACAAAGAAAGAAAAGGTCCATGAAATGGGAGAAAATATTTGCAAATCAACTACCTGATAAGGGACATACATCTAGAATGAATAAAGACAACCTAATTTTAAAATGGGTAAAGGATTTGAATAGATGTTGCTCAACAGAAAATACAGAAATGGCCAATAAGCACATGAAAAATGCTCTGAACCATTAGTCATTAGGATAAGGCAAATCAAAACTGTAGTATTTAACATACCCAATAGTATAGCTAGAATTTTTTGAAGATAGAAAATAACTTGGTTACAACATGGAGACACAGGAACCTTACACATTACTGGTTAGACTGTCGAATGGTGGAACTACTTTGGAAAAGTCTGACAAGTCCTCAAATAATTAACCAGAGTTCCAATAGGGCCCATCAATTCCACTCCTAGATAGTTGCTCAAGCAAGGTAAATATATATACCCACACAAAAATGGGTATAAATTTTTACTGAAGCATTACAAAAACTGAAACAACCCAACTGTCCATCAGTTCAGGAAAGTAAAATACAGCTCATTTGTACATTAAAATATTCTTTGTTAATAGAAAGAAGAGAAATATTGTACATAACATGGGTTAACCTTGAAAAGATGCTAAATGCAAGACACTGTCACAAAAGGTTATATGATTCCATTTATATGAATGTACACAATAAATAAATCCATAGAGAAAAAGTAGATCAGTGGCTGCCAGGGACTGGGGAGAGGGGAACAGTAACTGCTAATGAGTGGGGTTTCTTCATGGGATGATAAAAATGTTCTGGTTAGATAAAAGTGATGGTTGAATATACCAAAAACCACTGAATTGTACACTTTAAGAGTGGACTTTACGGTATGTGAATTGTGTTTTAATATGGCTGTTATTTTAAAAAAGAAAAATGAATACACAGAAAAGCGTAACTTTAAATCAAGATATGAATATTTTAAGTGTATACTTTATTAGTAACATTATGACTATGCTAGAAAAATCATAATTGAAAGTTCCCTTTGGGGATCTTAAGGCTGACACTCAACTGAAAAGGTATGTTTGTACAAGCAACTTAATTCTAAAAAGGTTTAGGCCAAAGGCACAGGTGTCTCAGGCTTCTAGGAAGTTTCTCCCAAAATATCTGCCTTTTTTGAGAAACAAAAAATATCTGTTTTCTCTATTTTCTGCATGTCTGTTCATCCTTGTCCATGTTTCTATATCTGTCTTGTTAGATCTGAATCACGAACCCAAAAGCATAAGGTTCAAATCCCCTTTATATAACAATAGGCTAGGGCGGGGGATACAGCTCAGTGGCAGAGTGCCTGCCTACCAAGCTCAAGGTCGTGAGTTCAATTCTCACTACCAAAAATAAAAAATAAAAAATAAAAAAGCAAGTCAGACAAAATAAAGGTTGAATATTAGAATTAAAGACATTTAAATGTTAGAGTTAGAGGTGTGGATACCTGTTCGATTACTCCACTCTCTTCTCAATCTATTCCAGTTAGGATGGCATATCCCGAAAATGTTAGTTATCTGTTCTTTTAAATTTTGAGAGAAAAGATCAAATTTTTCTTTTGGAAATGTTTAGTTACTTTTTTTTAAAAAAAAATCTTGGTTTGAACCAGCACACCTACTAAAATGTAGCGACATGAAAATGGTTCAGAAAAATAAATGCGGAAAAAATTAGACCTACTGTCAGTGTATGGCTTACTTAACATCATTTGTCGTCCAAGAGCAACGAAATATAACTTGCTTTGATAGGAAAGCATTTTAAAACCCAAGCTTCCAAAAGAAACTTTATTACAAAAAACTCAGCTTAAGGTCAGCTTAAACCTAGCCATGCAGCACCAACAGCACAATCTTACACCTTTCCTCTCAGCCCTGAGCTCCATCAACTGCATGGATGGCCTTAACGCAGATGAATTTCTTTTAGATCATCACCTGGATATATTTCATTATTTCTATCTTTCTGAGAATGAAATAGGATAGACTTCTAGCAAACTGAGCCAGTGGTTTTAGAAATGTTGACGGCGCAGAATTCTTGGATATATGTGGATGAGGGACTTGTGGTCACCTCACGTGGGCCATACCTGGTATGCACTGTGCTGTGGCTTCGGTTGTTATGGTTGGAGCGACTGGAGGCTGCTGCTGACTGGAGCTCACTTCTGGCTCTGTGTTCACTGAGGGAGAAAGAGCTACCTCACAAGATGAGACTTGGCTGGGAAGATGAGGTAAGAACTCTTCAGAAGCAACTTGCTCATCCTGTCCAGGCAGCTGCAGGGCAGACAAAGGAATACTGATCTGTTTGTTTGGATGGGACGTGCTCACAGGCATCTGCAATGCTGCCTGCTGGCTGGTGCCATGGGCACCAGAGGGTCCTCTGTTTGGTGAAGCCAGAGATATCCTAGTAGTCTTTGGGATGATTGGTCTGGAGATCACAGAGGGGGATGCAGACATACCATGTGGGTCTAGCTCCGTGCTGATGGCAGATGTTACATGGGGAATCAGCTTAGCAGATCCTACACAGGAGGGGCCAGCATGAGTCTGAGGCTTGGGCTTTGCCATCTGTGTCAGTGATAAGGCTGGTCCATCTACCCCTCCTGTGAGCTCTGCATTTGCCACAATGTAATAATCTTCTGGAATCTCTTGTTTGATTTTCTTGATAATGACATCACTGCTGCATTCGTCAACCATCTGAACCTGGGAGCCTGAATGGAGGGAAGAGGGGACTACTCCTGGCCTTTTGCGAGTGATGCTCTGAGGCCTCTGGGTTTGGGGTTCAAAGTCACTATCCTCATCTGTAACAGAAGATTCACAAACCATGTCAAACAGGGTGTTTTCATCTTCATACTCTTCCACAGCTTCATCTAGTTCAGAGGGCTCACTGCAGTAAGAGAAGTCACAAGAGTCTCTGGTCCGATTACAGTCCAGCTTTGCTTTCACTGGTCTCCCGGGGTACCTTTCAACAGGGCTAGTCTGTGTCTCAGAAGGTACCCCAATTATACTGGGACTATCAGAGTTAAAACTTCTGTTGTCTTGGAAACAGACCCTCTCTTGTGATCCAGCTCTGCAGGTAGCTGTCAGTGGCCAGTGGTAGGCATGGCCAGCACTACAGCCCCACATTGCAGTCAGGTTCCCATGGGAACCTTCAGAAAGCAAGTGTTTCAAGTTTGGAATGAGGCTGCAAATGGTCCCATGGCTGTGGGCCCAGCTGACCAATTTGGACAGATTCTCCGATGAGGTATGAAGACAATCCTCCATGTTATAGGATCAGTGGTGTATTTCCTAAAGAGAAATAATCAAAATAAGAAGCCATTATTGTTCAAGATATTCTCATTTCTCAATTACTTTAATTTCTTCCAAATATGAACATTCAGCACAAAAAAATACACTTCAAACTATTTCTCATTAATATCACAGCATATGGTCAAGGACTGGAAGGAAATATAGGATAAACTAAAAATGACTCATGACCCATGGTTATGGAGTTTGGAGAAGACTTTTGTTAATTTCTTTTATTGTTATAAAAATGCTTGGGAAAAAAAGGTAAAAATGCAGGGAAAAAAAGATAAGCAATTAAAAATAGGTGAGACAAAGACTCAGTCATCCCCTTGATAATAAAATGTGTGCTGCATTAACTAAGAAGATGCACTTCCAATGTTACTCTCTAGTAAACGTCATTACTAGAGGCAGAGCCAAACAAAGGTTTAGATCCATTCTAGGATGAGTATCAGAGGAAAGTCAAACCTCAGCAAGGCAAGAAAACAAGACAACTGGGAGTCTAAGGACAATAGAGGCTAAAGTTAGGCAGTGGGGAAGACGCCTTTAACAGAGAAAGGACGACAAAGTTGGAGGAGACAAGGTGTAGATCAGCAGCAAGGATGGAGAGGCGAGGGTCAGGGCACTAGCCACTCCTAGGAGCAGGCTTCTCACTCCTGGCTGTCTGAAACTCCTGAAATATCATCTTGCAGCCCACAATTAGAGATAAAGGTTGTATGTAATGTATTCCATCATCTCAGAGTCCCACAAACCCAAGGATAAGCAACTACCAAACAGACCATTCCTTACTGGGCAGGAATGAGGGTCGTGTTTTATAAGTCCTTGGCTGGGTAACAGTGCACACAACCCAACAGGTAGGGAAACTGAAAGCGGGCGTGTGGAGTCTGTTAACAAGACTCTGCTAAGAGGAAGTTACCAAGGAGCTGGGCAGAGGAGAACAGGAATCTTCCTGTGTGGCTTCATCTACCTGGATCATCTGCAGCTATGGGACTGGAGGTGTCTTTGTGGAGGTGGGCTCTTGCACTAAGGAGTCAAGATAAATACGCCAGGTGGCTATGCCTAAATGCCGTGCTGGGACTCAATTTCCTGCCTTCTCCCCATGGCGCTCCATCAGTGGGCTTATTAGCTCAGATCCTTTAATGTATTACTGACATCTCTGGGATGTGGCCACAGCTCCCTCTCGAGTCACATCTCCATCTCCTGCTATCAGAACCTTCCATACTTCTTGTGATCCCATGTCTCTGAACAGTTTTTTAACTGTTTAGAACCAGCTGGGTATCTAACACCTCTTTTTGGCTTGATATGTATATGTAGCCCTTCTCTTTTCTCACCTGGAAATCGCCTTCCAGATTGAACTACCTCCTGCTGAAGTTTTTCTAGTCCACCCATGTTAACTGGTAGTTTATGAGAATATAATACACAGGGCAATTACATAGATTGAGTCCCAGCTTACAAAGAATTGCTGTTGATAAACCTCAATATATTCTAAGAGTCATACAAAATATAATTGGATAAGATAAAGTATTTTTTGAAATGCTGAGAAAACTTTCCACATTGTAATGATTTCCTCCGGCAGCCTAGTGGTAAATACTGGGTTTTTTTCTTACATTTTCAATTGAAAAATTACTTCATGCAATATTTTCCCATATCTGACAGGACCACCATGAGGTTGTACCCCCAGCTTTACATGTAACTAAGTGACATGTCATTAAATACTGAAATTCAAGAAGTACTGACTGGCCAATTTAAGTTTATGTATGAGATATCTTAAATAACAAAGCTGTGAAGTTAGTAACACTGAACTGTATGTTCACTTAAGCAAATATTCTATGCATGCATTAGTATATTCATATTGAAGTCAAAACCAGAAACACATTAAACAGAATCAGATGCTGTTTTACCACTGTTAGAGGTTAGATCTAAAATGTCTCTCAACTGTCTCATGTGTTTAGAGGCAGACTTTTGGAAGGTGATTGGATCTTGATAACTGCAATGTCATCAGTAGATTAACCTACTGACAAAATCGCGATTTGATGGGATTGTTGTGAGATAGCAGAAACTTAGGAGGTGGGACCCAGTTAAGGGAGTGGGCTACGTGGGCATAACCTTAGGGATTGTGTCTGGACCCAGGACCCCTCTGTTGGACTCATTCCCCTTCTCTCTGCTTACCAGCTACCATGAGATAAGCAGGCTCGCTCTACCATGCCCTTCCATCACGACGCTCTGCCTCACCTTGGACACACAGCAATGTATCCAGCTGAGCACAGACTGAAACCCCTAAAACCATGAGCCAAAAGTAAAAGCTATTTTCCTTTAAATTATTCAACTCAGGTATTTTTGTCACAACAACGAGCGACTTACTAAAACAACCATTAAGCCCAACATTGATCATTAGGTTTCTGCTGATCATCGACAGAACACCAATACTATAATTAGTATTTACTGATCAATATTTTCCAAGTACGATTTTATGACTTTTTTTTTTTGGTACTGAGAATCAAACTCAGGACCTTGCATTTGCCAGGCAGGTGCTTATGCTGCTGAGCTATATCCCCAGCCCTATTTTATGATGACGTACAAGTGATCCTGTTATATCAAGAACCCTAATTTAACTGAATTAATTACTCTCGTTTTATAAATGAGAAAGTTGTCATTTGCACAAAGTTAAGTTGCAGACAAATTTGGAACTTAGTGTGTATGTAACGTACTTTCATCATCATCTCTCCTGTTACCATCCCTTACCCTCCCCTCCCAGCCCCCTCCTCTTCTGTACTAGTTTCCTTTCCATTTTCATGTTGACTCCTCCACTCCCTAGACTCCACGTGTGAGAGAAAACACATGATTCTCCTCTTTTTGAGACTGGCTTATTGTACTTAACCCGACATCTCCATCACCTACACCGGCATGACTCCATTGTTCTGTATGGCTAAATAACACTTCATTACATGTATATGCCACTGTTTCTTTATCCATTCATCTGCCAGTGGAAACCCTGACTGATTCTATTGTTTGAGTTTATGCTGTTAATACTACACTCCCTCTGGCACTGTAAAGGCAGAAAAACATTATTTAGGGCTGGGGATATAGCTCAGTGGAATAAGTGCCTGCCTGGCAAGCACAAGGTCCTGAGTTTGATCCCCTGTGAAAGAAAGAAAGAAAGAAAGAAAGAAAGAAAGAAAGAAAGAAAGAAAGAAAGGAAGGAAGGAAGGAAGGAAGGAAGGAAGGAAGGAAGGAAGGAAGGAAGGAAGGAAGGAAGGAAGGAAGGAAAAACATTATTTAAAGTCTGGTTCCCTTATCACATTAACACTAATTTGAATTGAAGTTGGTTTTGTAGTTTTACTTAAGTTGAATTTTAAGTTTTAGTTCACAGCTTTATCATAATCAGAACACATAAGTTTTATTTTTGCACTTTAGTAACATAATAATAATAATTTAAGCCATTATAACGAAGGTATATGAAAATATTTTGAGAAAAACTGCTTACAGAAAAAAAAGTCTGTATGTAAAAGGATTCTGACACTTTTCCAAAACCTGAAAAAGCTAGTTAGCAGCCACATAACAGGGTCAAAGCCTAGCTGATTTCCACCTGACTCTAGTTACTACAATCTGCCCAACAGTGCTTATACTGTCATTCTTTATAAGAGTCTAAACTTTTCAAAGGGTTTGTTGTTACTTGCTTTAATACTACATCCCAATTGCTGATGGATAACAAAATATTTAAAGCAGAAACTGAATTACAAAAAAAACAAGACAAAACCTTTCCCAAAAGGCAGCAAAGGTGGCTTCCCTGATAAATTATGTCAGTCAAAGAAGTAATTTTTTTACAATGCAAATATTTTCCAGAAAGGAGGAAGAGAGGGTAGGAGGGTACACTACTCAGCTTGGCCCATACTGCTATGCACAGCGATGTAAAAATCCTTCACAATGTTTCTGAGGCAACTGAACCCAAAAATGTACAGTATACTGTATATAGGTACTACATTTTGCCCAGGTAAAATTTCTTCCAGGAATGCAAGATTAAATATGTAAAAGCCAAACAGTGTATTCACAGTCCATGGGGAAAATTCGCAATATCATTTCAAGAGATGTAAAAAACAAATAACAAAATTCAATTTTCATTTATGATAAAATCTTTTGGTAAACTGATAACTCCAAAGTTCCTCAAATGGACAATGGGCATCTATGAAAAACTTGTAGCCAGTATTATATTAATGTAAAAGAGTGAATTACTTCCTTCTAAGATTAAAGCAAGAAATGTCCACTTGTACCACTTCTGTTCCACATTTACTAGAGATCCTGGTCATTGAAATATGGGGGAGGAAAAGGGAAGATAGGGTAACAGCGAAGGGGAAGAGGAAAAGAAGGGAAAAGGTATAAGGGGCAAAAAAATTAGAAAAGAATTAAAACTTTCTATTTGTAGAAGATATGGCTGCTCAAATAGAAGTACAAGAGCATTCACACAAAGGAACTAAAGTAGTAATTGGATTTTTGAAAGTTACAGGCTATAAGTATTAATATTTTTTGAAAAGTCAATTCTTTACATGTTAGTAGCAAAATACTGGACTATTATTTATTATTATTATTATTGAGACAGGGTTTTGCTATGTAGTCCAGGGTGGCCTTGAACTTGTGATCATCTTGTTTCACCCTCCTGGGTGCTGGTATTATAGGTGTGTGCCATCACACATGCCTGGAAAAATTAAACTTTGATAAATTTAGTTCTATTTATAGTAACACTACTCATAGTAGTGCCAAAAGTATATAAAATAACTAGGAATAGTTCTAACAAAAGATGTCAAAGATTTCTATGCTAAAAACTACAAAGCAAGAGAAATTAAATATGACCTAAGTAAATACTGTCTTGTGCACTGGAAATTCAACATTGTTAGGTTAATCCCTAATTGATCTTTAAGTTCAATATAATTGTGATTTTGAAGGTCTTATAGGTCATGTAAGAATCTCTGAACTTTTTACAGAGATGACAAACTATTATATGGCTGGTAAGCAAGAAGGTAACCTTAGAAACATTCCGATTAGAGTTGGAATAAAGACAAGGTAACAATCTAGTTGGAGGCTGACGCAGTAATGCAGGTGAGAGATAACATATACTGTCTTAAAAAGCAGCAGATGGATGGAAAGAACATGTCAGACCAAAAAATCCAGAAAAGGACAAAAGACTGCAGGAAGTGGGAAGATGGAAGAAGTTGTGACCCTCCCCATCTCTTTGATAAACTGACCCAGTGTAAATCCTAAATTAAAATGTGTATTTTGCAAACTAGTTATATCTCTGCTAAGAAAACAAACTAGTTTTAAAAATAATTTTAGTAAGATTTCTATGGTTACGGAAAACACAGTTTTAAGTAATTTTAATATTATTTTAAAATACCAATGCATCTAAAAGATTCAAACATCTCAAAATTCTTAACTCTCCCAGTGATTCATGTTCTTAATTTCTACAGTTTATACTGAGTGTGAGTTTTTATTCTATCTCAGAAAAGAGTTAAAATTAATTATAATGGTATCCCATTCCTTCAAACTGTTCCAATAACAGTACTACTCAATCACATTAAAAAGTGTTTTCATCAACGGGCCTGATTTAACATGATTCATACTCTATCACCCACTCAAAGAACAGTAAAGAGAAAACCTGACAATTTTGCTTCAAAGCAAGTGATGTGAACACTTTTAATTGCCTTTAAATTTTTATAGTTTTGTTTTCCTAATGGAGTTTTTCAAAACTTTAACAGTGTCTCATAACAAAGAATCTGCCCTGGGCGCTGAAAATATGGCCCTAGAGGAGCCCTGTGCAGCATGCTGGCCTCTGCTCTCCAGGTTTAGAGTAAAGGCCTTCTTCCCCTTTTGTTTGTTCTTCTGGGCAGAAAAACCTAACAATTTTAACCTTTTAAAGATGTAATGTTTTCGTTGGTGATGTTTTTGTTTATTTTTCGTGGTACTCAAGATTGGAACTGAGCTACATCATAACCCTGTTTTACTTTTGAGATGCATGCTCACTAATTGCTACTTCTTAGAAAGATATTGTCAATATTAAACCCTGCGTAACACAGGAGCTTGGCCCAGGGAAGTGGCGCCTGAACGGCTGTCTGTGAAACTGTCTGTTGGCTGGTGAGGCGTAAGGCTTGGAAGCACCCATTTCTTTGTGCAACTCTCAGTTGGTGGGTGAAGCCTGTGTGTGCCCTCTGCCCTGCTCCTTTGAGACAGGGTAGGAGTTCGGCCATGGGGAGCAGCACCTGAGCAACCTGTCTCTGTGAAAATGTCTGTTGGTAGGTGAGGCCTGGAGCGCAGAAGCAGCACAGTTCTCTGTGGAACTCTCCATTGGCAGATGAGGCCTCCTGCATGGGAGCAGCCGCAGGCTCTGTGGTCCTCTAGGTTGGGACGTGAGGCCTGCTTTCCCCTGACCAGCTACCTAAGGATCCCCAAGCAGTCACCCCTATCTGGCCACCACTGGATACACGGCTGAGGACTGCAAGCTTTGCATCTGTGGCCTGGAGACCCTGGTACCAAATGCCAGAAATCCCCCACCATCACAGTTGTGCTCTGAGTGGTGCACCCCAGCAATTGCCTGGGGATCCTGGACCCAGTGGTCCACAGCCTGCTACCATCTTGGGATAAATTTAATATCTAGGTAAACTAGGGTCTCTAGAGTCCTTCGGTGAGCTGCCTAGGTAGCTTATACCTCAGCACTTTTCATCTGATATCCAAAATGACAAGACGTAAGAGCAAAATGCAGTGTCAGAACTCAACTCCACCAAGAACAAGTCCAGGAGACACTGACGTAGGAAAATTTGGAAGCCACACACCTGAAGTCTCCGAAATGATCGCATCTGAAGTAGAGAAACAACTCCATCAGGCCACAGAAGAGCTGAGATCAAAAATAATCTCTCAGGCAAAAAAATGAAATGAAAATAAGAAAGAAATGCTCTGCACATCTAGAGAGGAAACAGATAAAAAAATAGATGAACATGGCAACAGATGGAAACGTTAGATGAGCAATTTAGGAATGAATTACAACACATGAAACAGACTCAGAGATTTCCAAGAAATCAAAACTTCCAATGAGGGATCCGGGGAAGATGGCGACCGGGTGAGCAGCAAGGGAGCGAACCTCCTTAATAAACACCACCAGCTCGAGACAGACTTGGTGAGCGTGAATGCCGGAACCTCGGCTGGGAAGTTTAAACTGGGCGTATTTCTCTGAGATGCCGGGGGAGATGTGGTAGGGCGGACCAGGCTGCCGGGGCGAGACG
>PVLD010018627.1:0-38524 GCA_004027595.1 Dinomys branickii | reverse complement strand
TTCCCACGTCTCGCCCCGGCAGCCTGGTCCGCCCTACCACATCTCCCCCGGCATCTCAGAGAAATACGCCCAGTTTAAACTTCCCAGCCGAGGTCCCGGCATTCACGCTCGCCAAGTCTGTCTCGAGCTGGTGGTGTTTATTAAGGAGGTTCGCTCCCTTGCTGCTCACCTGGTCGCCATCTTCCCCGGATCTCTCCAAAAGATCATTAATACCTACTTTGAAAATCTGTATTCCCATAGGAGAGAAAATACAGAAGAAATGGACAGATTCCTAGAAAGGTACAAATTACTAAAATTGAATCAGGAAGATGTAAAAATCCTGAACAACCCAATATCTATTAATGAGATTGAAAACGTTATTAAAAACTTACTGACAAAGAAAAGTACAGGCCCTGATGGATTCACAGCAGAATTCTATAAAACATTCAGAGAAGATCTAATGCCAATACTCCTCAAACTCTTCAATGAAATCAAAGAGGAAGCAACTCTCCCCAACACATTTCTGGATGCAAGTATTATAATGATACCAAAACCAGAGAGGGATCCAACCAAGAAAGAGAGCTACAGGCCAATCTCTCTAATGAACATACATGCAAAGATACTCAACAAAATATTGGCAAATAGATTACAGCGAATCATAAAGAAAATTATACACCATGACCAGGTAGGATTCATTCCAGGACTGCAGGGATGGTTCAATATTTGCAAATCAATAAATGTAATACACTATATTAATACAGTCCAAGACAAAAACCACATGATCATCTCAATAGATGCAGAAAAGGCTTTTATAAAGTCCAACATGCAAGGGCCTGGGGATATAGCTCAGTGGAATAAGTGCCTGCCTGGCAAGCGCAAGATCCTGAGTTCAATCCCCAGTACCACTAAAAACAAACAAACAAACAAACAAAAAAGTCCTACATGAATTCATGTTAAAAACCATAGAAAAAATAGGAATAGATGGCCTCTACCTCAATCTGATCAAAGCCATCTATAATAAACCAACAGCCAACATCATACTAAATGGACATAAACTGAAAACTTTCACTTTAAAGTCAGGAACAAGACAAGCATGTCCATTGTCACCACTCCTATTCAACATAGTTTTGGAAGCATTAGCCAGAGCAATCAGAAAAGAAAAAAAATAAAAGGAAGAAGGATATGAAAGGAAGAAGTCAAACTATCACTACTTGCAGATGACATGATACTGTACATGGAGGACCCCAAAAATTCCACAAGAAAACTCCTGGAATTAATTGACAAATTCAGCAGTGTAGCTGGATACAAAGTCAACACCCAAAAACCAATAGCATACCTATACATGAACAACAAACAGACTGAGAGAGAAATTGAGGAAATCATACCCTTTACAATAGCAACCAAAAAATTGAAATACTTAGGAATCAATCTAAGATAGATTGTGAAAGATTTTTTCAGTGAAAACTACAGTACTCTGAAAAAGGAAATCGAATAGGATTTCAATAAATAGAAAAACATACCCTGCTCATGGTTAGGAAGAACTAACATTGTAAAAATGGCCATACTACCAAAACTGTTGTGCAGATTCAAAGCAATTCCTATTAAACTACCATTAGCATACCTCACAGATCTAGAGAAAATATGCCTCAAATTCATCTGGAACCAGAAGAGACCCAGAACAGCGAAAGCAATCCTGGGCAATAAGGACAAGTCAGGTGGAATCACAGTCCCTGACCTAAAATTATACTACAAAGCTACTGTAATAAAATCAACCTGGTACTGGCTAAAAAACAGACCTGAGGATCAATGGAACAGACTGGAAGATGCAACCATAACAAAAAACCCACTCAGCTACCTAATATTTGACAAAGGGGTCAACCAAACTCACTGGAAAAAAGAAGACCTGTTCAATAAATGGTGTTGAAAAACTGGCTTTCCTCTTGCCGAAAACTTAAAATAGACCCTAGTCTATCACCATGCACCAAACTCAGGTCAAAATGGATCACAGACCTCAACATTAAAACAGAAACTCTAAATCTATTGGAAGAGAAAGTAGGTAAAAATCTTGAAGACATAGGAGTAGGCAGAGAGTTCGTGAACAAAAATGAAACTGCAAGGGAAACACTTCAAAGAATCAATAACTGGGACCTCATCCTACTGAAAAGTTTTTGTACATCTAAAAAATCACCAGCAAAGTAAAAAGAAAACCCACAAATTGGGAAAAAATCTTAGCTGGCTGTTCCTCAGACAAAGGACTGCTATCTAGAACATACAAAGAATTAAAAAACATGTACCTGTCCAAATTCAAAGACCCAATCCAGAAATGGGCATCTGAGATGAATTCACAATTCTCAGATAAAGAAATACAAATGGTAAATAAATACATGAGAAAATGTTCCACATCCTTAGTCATTCGAGAAATGCAAAAAAAACAACATTGAGATTTCATCTCACCCCAGTAAGACTGGCCAGTATGAAAATATCATCCAATAACAAATGCTGGCGAGGCTGTGGAGAAATAGGGACTCTATTACACTGCTGGTGGGAATGCAGACTGGTGCAACCACTGTGGAGAGCCGTTTGGAGATTTCTCCGCAAACTAGTTCTAGAGGTTCCATTCAAACCAGCTATTCCTCTTGTGGGTATTTTCCCAGAAGATCTGAAAACATCATATCACTCTGATATATGTGCACCCATGTTTATAGCAGCACAATTTGTAATAGCTAATCCAGAAGACTGCATTAAAAAACTGTGGCATTTTTATATAATGGAATATTATTCAGCTATAAAGAAAGACAGTTTTGGGGACTTTGTAGGCACGTGGTCAAAACTGGAGTCCATACTCATAAGTGAAATTAATCAGCGGTACATGAGCAGGCAACATATTTTATCACTGGTGTAAGAACCTGAGGGTGGGAATATAAACTAAGAGACATGAAGGAAATCTGTTCAAAAGCAAAGAACAGATGGGACGAGGGAAAGGAGAAAAGAAAGAGGCAAAAATGTATGTAGGTGTATCTGTAGATACATACGTGCAGGAGGGCTAACATGGTTCTACTATTGTATTATATCACTTAATGCTAAGGAATAGTTGATGACGGGTTATTCGATCAATCTTGTATATCTGTATGTTATCCTGAGCACACATTTTGAAGATATCAATTTGCAAAGCAGCAATTACTGTTGGTTTTCTGATGCTTTGTCTATAATTCAATTCTGATCTTACTGTTATTGTACTACTTTGTGCCTCTTTGTTAATGCTTTCCGGTTTCTTTTTTTTTTTTCTTTTTTTTCTCTTCTTGTTGTTGAGATGGTTAATTGTTTGACCAATTTCACATGTCTGTATTTGTGTTCATTTATATACACTTCGTAGATATCAATAGGTAAAGCAACAACCATTGTTGAGTCTGTCACATTGTCTGTAAATCAGTTTTGATTGTACTACTTCTTATGCTACTTTGTGTCTCTTTGTTAATATGTTTTTGTGCTTTTACTTTTAAGATAAAAAAATTCATATTTCTTCTTTGTATAAGAAGTTTGTCAAAATACCAGTAACAATTACAATAGACATATTATTCTTTAAGAAATTATTAATATTTTGTACATATAAATTCTTAGGAATAAACTATAACCATCTATATGTTCTAGGGAACTGGGATAGATACTTGCATATATGACAAAAATGCATGTTCCAAAGAGTCACACTTAGTCATACTGGAGTAGCTTCTTTCTTTATAATTGTGTAAATGTTCAAGAAAATAGATCTCTTAGTGACCCACAAAAAAGTGTTATTTCATTTAATGTGTCTTTCTTACATGAAAGCATTATATTATAATAAAACTGGGAAAAAATCACTGGAGTCTATGCAGGTACATATAAGTAATTGACAATAAAATTTTACTGGAATGATATGATTGTCCATATAATTAAAGCCTGAATTCCATTTTCTGAATAAACAAGACAATGTAATATGCCAATTGTTTCAGCCATTTTTATGGTCTACTACATTCAGTGTATGTTTCCTATGCAGAAACTGATAAAACCACAATGGTAGGCAAAACTAAGAGAACTTTCAAACTGCTTCACTGTGATTCTGTCTGAACTAATTTGCCTCTATTCAAACACTTGTCTTGATCTGAGTGAAGACAACCTGAGTGCACATACATTAGATCCAAACTGAATTCTCATGGCAACCTTATCCTTGCTGGAGAGCAGCATGTTGCTGCTTGGCTTGGGTACTCCAGAACGTCCTGAGCTTTCACCCTGAGCTGTATACCATATTAATGAATGCTGGGGAGCCTCTTTCATACTTCTGGGAATAGGCACTTGCTCTTGTTCATTGTAATGTTTGTACTATGTTCTCTCAAAAGGACAGGAGCTACGTTGACTTTCACGCACTATTGGCAGATGGCTCACTAACTTTGTTATGCACTTTCAGGCTGTATCATTTAGCGTTTTACTAGAGAAATGGATCTAAAGCAAGATATGCAAATGTATAAGAAATTATGAGATCAGCTTATGATAGTCACCCACAGAGCTGGATGAGAAGAGTGTAGAGGGTCTCTGCACTTTGGAGACCAAAGGTTTCTGTGCAAGGTCTGGAGCTCATTGCAGTGCTCTTTGCAAGGCTCTATCAGGAGGTCCGTGAGTCTGCAATGGAAGGCTGAAAAGTCTGTTTGAGAAGGCTGAAAGATCCAAGGCAGGAAACCAGGAGATAATATCCAATTGGAAGATGAAGACAAGCTCCTCCAAAGAACAGAAGAAAGTCCATCCTTCGTCATTTCCCTGTTATCCTGTCTGGGTGTTGAGCTGCCCTAGGTTAGGCAGGATGTGGAATTACTGGGCCAGTGTAGTTTAGATTTTAAACTTCTCAAGCTGACATCATCAATCAACCAATACATAGGCATTTTGTTTAAATATAAAATTATAATTATTCTGATCATATATTTATAAGGAATAGATTGGAGGGAATGTTTTTCCCTTGAATGAATTTCTTGGACAAATAAGGATATTTTAACCAGATATTGCTTTAAAGCTGATAGAAGAGATATCAATGTACAGGTTTGTCTGGGCTACAACAAAGAAACATTTTCATATGGCTTTGTTCATGTCACCATCTTATTTAGCTTCAAAGTTTCTGTACCAGGAAATACAATACTTAAATTATTTTAACTTTTAATTGGGAGAAAACCTATCCAGTAAAAATTTTTGTTCAGTTAAAATTTATATTAAGGTATCCTTAATTTTAAAGTTGAATTGTTCCTCATTATTTGAACAATTATAGATCAATTTTAATATAAATAGTTGTTCAATGGATTTGTAATAAAATATAAATAAAAATAGCTGCCATGTATAATACTATGTTAAATGTTTCCAAATAAACTTACATTGAGAAAAAATTGGTAAAATGATTAGCAAAATATAATCATTGATTTTACAGTCATAAATTTGATTGCACATATGCACTTATATCCACCTCAAGCATAAGAAGTTTAATTGTGAGTAATCAGGATGAGCATATATTAAAAATTTTAAAGTACTATTTGCTAGGCTAGTTAAATTGATTGCATTATGATAAAATAATATGCATAAAAAATCTGCTCATTAGAATAATATGTAAAACTTGGTACAGACCTACTATGAATTTATGGAAAATTTTAGTAAACTAATTAATAGAACAGTGGAGGAAATATTTCACTTCATGGTAAAATACTTGATGTATTGCAGTTCAAATCCCGGCTTTTGTAAGCAAATGGATGAATAAGTGAAATAGATCAGAATCACATGTGGAAACACCATATTGTCTCCCTAATGTAAGAAACTAAAAGTGTAAATAAGATCCAAAGGCACAATAGATATTGGGGAAGGGAAAGAAGCACTCGAACAGGAAGGACAACTGGAATAGGGAAGGAGAAAAGAAGGAAGGGAAAAATAAGATACATATACACACAAAATAGTTAAGATAATTGCACTACTAATTTTTATGAGCTCATTGAAAGGAACAATGAGTGTTTATATTGTTTGATTAGTTTTGCATGCCTGTATATATATGGCAATGTGGGCAATTATTCTGAAGGCAATAATGTGCAATATACAGCCATTGTTATTTCCTATCATCTTGATTTGAAATTTTGTATTGCTTTTATGTTTCTGTTTTTTTCTCTTTAAAATGAAAAGGAGTGTGGTTGTGATACTCTCAGTCTATTGCTATTAGTCATTTACTGGAAGTTCTAAATAATATCATGAAAAAAGGGAAAAGTAAATACTATCGTAACAGCAAAAATTCATCACACACCCTTATTTGGGAAAGTGTTTGCAGGACAATTTAGAGAACATAAGAAAATAGAAACATAAGAGCAACAGAAAATCTGAAATAAAAAATTTGTGCATGAGATAGTTTTCCCATTACTGTGATGCAATACCTAACACACAGCTGAAAGATATTTCATTTGGTTCACAGTTTTAAGGGATTCATTCACGGTCACGTAACTCCAAGAGAGGCCCATCATGGCTGAAGGGCCTGGCTGGGAAAAATTCTTTAGTTTATGGCTGTATGGGACATCACCACATGGGACATATACAGTACCTCACATCACTCCTCCACAATTCAGCCTGACACACCCAGAAATGTGCTTCATTCATTCCCTATGAAGCTTCCAAGCCATTTCAGTTGGCCATCCTAACTGTCACATTCCACCAGCATAGTGATGACATAGTCAAAGACCACCCTAGGAACAGATGGGCAGAATCCTGGGCCCTTAGCTTGCTATT
Source organism: Dinomys branickii (assembly GCA_004027595.1). NCBI lineage: Eukaryota > Metazoa > Chordata > Mammalia > Rodentia > Dinomyidae > Dinomys > Dinomys branickii. The sequence goes on along the minus strand of PVLD010018627.1, from coordinate 31,774 downwards.
CATGAAAAACTGGATTTTTGTTCTCTCCTAATGCAATCTTGGATATAAAAGTGATTTTTTTTTTAAGTTTGGGCCTACAAATGCCCAGTCAATACCTAAAATTTGACCTTCCTTGTATGAAACCCTTGGTCAAATCATTCTAAACTTTACATACAAGTGTGTTAGTCATTTAGGGAGTTTCTATTAGGTCTAAATCTACCCTAGCCTGTCTCACTGCCTTTTAAGACTAGGGACAGCAGGGTAGATGATTTACAGTGACAATTAATTCTGCCCAGAAATCTTCATCCATTATTCTAATCCTTTGATCACCTGGGTTCCTGGAAAAGAAGAGCTCTCACATGATATGAAACATGAAAAAAAATAGGTAATCTTAGTTCACTCATGACTGCTGGGAAACAGAACCAGGAACTGTGTCCCATTCTTCAGTTTTGAGTTTCAAATTTTTATATATTTACTTAATAAAAATAAAGACCAGAGATTATAGATGGATGAGAGTATGTTTTTAAATGGTATTCTACATTGTTTGAGGAATCTACCTAGTTTTTGTTTGAAAAATAATTAACATATGCCAAATAGACTTTTACTTAGAAGAACAATCCTTTAATTATGTAGAACTTTAAAAAGTTATAATAGATTTCCTTTTGCATTTTCTTAGCATCAATTTTTCCATAGAGTTTAAACTGAAGTAAGTATATTAGCATAACAAACAACTTCTACAACTTATAAACCAAAAATATCTATTTCTCAAAATGGAGACATTATTGCAAAAATAAATAACAATTTGTTAGATTTTGTACTGGTGCTATTAGGATTTAATGTGTTGTTTGGTCATTTCCAAATCGCAATACTACTATTCAATTATTTCTCAGTTTTGAGTTGTATTTTAACTCAATTGATCATATCAGAAAGGGCACTCTTTTTTACTTAGAGAAGGCAAGGCTATGTGTGTATGTGCATGTGTATGTGTGTGTGAAAGAGAAAGAGACCAAGAGTTTCTTGTGTAGTGAAATTCTAGCAAAGCTATTGAAGCTGCTTAATATAATAAAAGATGGCATCTTTTCCATCATCTGTACTGCAAGTCAACAGGTGTGGCTGAGCTATGTAAGTGCCTGAGTATGGACGTATGCATGTGAATTACAAACGATTCTTATTTTAACTTGCAAAATTTTCTAATACATGTCATTCAGAATTAACAAAATTGCTTTATGCTTCAAGAAAATTGTCAGAGAAGTCATTATTCATAAATAAGTATAGAATCGAATTTTAAACCATTCCTGGGAAGCACACAGTGATGTTATTCTCATCCTAATGAACACATGGCCTTTGGAATAATTCTGAGCTTTCAGCACCAAATTCTTTGAATGGTCTAACATACATTATATCTCCTTTGTAAAAGCACTGATCACAAGAATATCAAACAGAAGAACAAAAAGCAAACTCAACAAATTAGTTAATTATTAACAACACAAGGTAGACCTATTAATTACTAATTTCTGTTATTTGAAAGTATGTAATCAAGGGGATTTCTACTCTTTGAAGTCCTGTAGCATCACTTTAATTCAGTTGTAACCACATACTATGCAAAAATGTAAAATGGAAGAAATTTCAATGACAAAATATAAGAATCATACATTTTCACTTAGTTCCCCTTATAGGTTATAAAAATTAAAATAAGAAAATTAAATTACATGTTGAATGCCTGGCATTTGTGTAGGTAACTTGTAGCTCAAAAGAAAAATAAATTAGCAATTATATATAACAGGAGGGGGTGATGCTCACCAGAGTGGGACTCTCAAAGCTAGGTAGAGGGTCCTCCCTTCCAATGCCAGGCCAGTTGCTGCTGATGATCTGTATGAACTGGATGAAGCACCAGAAGCCAGTCACAGGGAAGTGTGTCCACTCAGTGAGGCTGTTCAGAGAGAGAGAAACCAGGGAGAGGAGCAACTATAAGTTCACACTTTCTGCTGAGACGAGCAGAGCAGTGAAGAGAACCAAGAAAGGTGCTAAAATGTGCAGGGGACAGTTGTGTGGTCAGAAAGTTCACATCTACCCCAGGAGAAGAGCAAGGTTTTGGTGAGGTCACAGAGATAAATCTCCAGAAGCCCTAGTAATTACTTTATAGAGTTTTGTAACAAAATAATGTAACAAGATTTCCTGGTAGCGAGAGAAAGAGCATGGTGCCCTCTTGAAGAAGCCTACCCCTTCTCTATTGTGTATATCTCTGCACTTCACACTGTGATATCACAGCTTCTTTCAGCAAGAGCTTGTCCATTTCCCTTCTAAATTTTGCCTGGTCCTATAACATGTTTGAGTCTATAAAAAGCTGCAGAAGTGATGATGTGCAGTTCCAAGTCTAGGCCTTACAAGACTTGGGGTGTCTCTTGCAAGCCTGACAGTCACTGTGATAACGAGCCTGCAGGATGAGAAGTGAACACACAGAACCCGGATGAGCAGCCATTCAGAGACCACTCTAGACCCACCAGTTATCAGATAACTCCACAGCGTACCGCAGACACGGCTCAGCCCAGCCCAGCTCATATTAATGACCAGCAGGACTATGAACTAAAAAGAATGTTGTGTTCCAAACTAACTCTTGTGATTTTCTTTTTATATGGCAAAAGCTAATTGATGCAGAAATAATTGGTTCCTAGAATTGAGGTGCTGCCATAACAAAAATCTAAAATAAGTGCCATTGGCAGTAAGCACTGAGCAGAGGATGGAAAAATGGCAAACAAACTCTTAGCAAATGCTGGGGAAAAAATAAAGCAAATTGTTATCGGAGGTTAGAAAAAAATGGTGATGAGTGTGCCTCTTAGAAAAGAATAATTGGCTTAAGCGTCCCTCATAGAAATTTGAACGATGGACAATCTATGTAATGAACTTTTGGTTTTGGCTGAAGACACCTCCACAGAATGTTGAAATGTCAGATGGTTGGTCCTAGCTGCATATAGGTACATGAAGAAAGAAATCATCTAAATAAAGCACTGACCAGCTTGCAAGGAGAATTTTGAGGGAATACAGAGGGGACAGAATTGTTTCTTCTTTTTAGACTTTTCAGTCACTAAAAATTCTCCAAGTAAAATGAGGCCTGAGAAACATGATCAATTTAAGGGTGTAGTTTCACAATCCTTTGTTAAGAAATCTAACAGAATTTACATATTGTCTACTAAACTCTCAAAAAAAAAACCAAATAAACAAAAACCTGTTTCCCAGGTCACTAAAATCATGGTTTTAAAGAAGTACAATCCCTAATAAGACCATATGCAAAGTGGCATCTTGAAAACAGTCACCATTGTGATGAACCAATGGACTGGGCACCAAGTAACCCCAAGGCCACCACTATTTGGAGGAAATAATATTACACAAAAGTGATGTCAAACTAGATTCATAAATAATGATTTTCCTGAAATTGCAAAGAAACACCTACGAGCTCCCAAATTTCTACAATCAGGAAACAGACTGAGAATGTGTCACAAAAGTCTATGAAAGGAAACTGCAAAGGAATGATGTTCCCAAAGACAAAATTATGAACCCAGACAGTAGAACCAACAGCTATGAAAAATGAGCAAATGAGGAACCACTCCCCAGTAGCAAAACCTTCCCTTAACCAAGAAGCATTTTCTGCTCTAGGCGAGCCTCACATTTTCACACCTAGATTTCAAAATTGTAATAGATCAATAACTTGTGTGTGCCTCTCTTTCCTTCCCCTTGCTCAAGATAGTAGTATATAGTGAAGCTACCCCTCCTCCTATGTTAACACTCTATATTGGGTGTTGCTGGGACAAATAACTTCCTACTTTGTTAGTCTCTATATCAAGACAGTCCATGCCTGACAAGTTGCATCTAGACTTTACAAGCATGACTGAATTCTGGAATCCAAGCCTGATGCCAGAGTTGTATGAGACTGCGGAATTCTGGACTAAGCAAAAATATATTTTGCATGGATAGGAATGTGGGAATTGTGGGCAGAGGCAGGCCGTGGTAAGTTTCAAAACTGATCACAATCTTTTCTCTTTCTATCATCTTCACAGTGTGAATCTGCAACTTTTCCCAGTAAGAGGTGGATTCTATGCCACACGTCTTGCGTCTGAACTGGCCTTGATTTGCTGTGGTCAACTAAATGCGTAAAAATGATCAGATACCACTCTGAAGCCAAGACTTAAAGCAAGACTAGTTTTCTACTTGTTTTCTTGAAATCCTGCCCATCCAGCTGATATACAAATCCATGCTGGTGTTAGAGGAAGACAGATCATGCGGTACAGCCAAGAGCTACAATAACTGAGGCTGTTCTATACCAGGTAACTATAGCTAACAAGGCAGCTAAATATGGGTTAGTCCATAGAAACCACCTACCAGACCACAGATACACAAAATTGTGATTTAAATAATGATCATTTTCAGCCACTTTGTGTTCTCATAGAGACTCAGTTAAAGCTAACCTAACTTTTCCTAGCTTCTCACTAGAAAATGATGAGAAAAACACTACATACCCATTATAAGGACTCAGCCTAAGACTGTACGCAATAGACAATAAATATCAGCCATTATCATCTTTACAAATTTTCTTCAGTTTCTGGGTATATTTTAATATTATAACAAATGGTATCATGTATTGTGCGTCTAATTGGTTCTAATTAAGTCACTATGATAGGCATTTCACATATATTATCTTTAATACTTGCCACAAAACTCTACCTTTTAATTTCCTTTTTACGTTTAAGAAAAATAAATAATGACCATGTTGAATGATTGTCACCAGGTCTATATACAAAGTGGCCATGTCATCATTTGAAAGATGTTCTGTATCTTCCCATCAAACAACAGTCTCTATGGTCTATGAAATAATGGTCCCAATTCTTACTCCCTTTTAGTATTATTATTCACACTTAGGGTAGGTGGTATGTGCTTCCCATGTCTAGAATTTGGCACTGGCCTTGTTGTGTAGCTAAAGGGAGAATAACTGCTATTTTCCAGAGGTTTGAAATATGCATATCCTCTTGTACTGTGACAGGCATGGGAACAAACGACCCATGTGTGAATGAGGCACACGGAGCATAACTACTTTGAATCACAGTGCAGAACAATTGCAGCCACTTCGTGGGTGTCTGTATGAGAAATAGCTCTGTTGCTTGCAGCAGGGATGTGAGGATTGTATGTTGTACAGCAATGTTAGATTCACCTTTTGCATCTTCAAATGTTGGATGACACAACAATACCAAAGCATTTCATAATATAAAACATTTCATAGTAACATTGTATAATAAAAAAATTTACTTCCATCTCATGGTAGTAGACAAAAGAGAGGAAATTTTCAACCAGAGAGGGAGCTAACAGCTCTTTCATGTGTGAATCATACTATAGTGATAGAAACATATCCATGTTCACAGCAGCACAATTTATAATAGCAGTCTATATGTCCATCAATACATGAATAAAGAAAATATAAAACTATGGAGTATTTTGCTACAAAGAAAGCTAAGTTTGATTCATTCATAGGAAAATGAATGCACCTTGAGATCATAAGTTTGAGCAAATTAATTTAAACGTATGAGCTTAAGTCACACATGGTTTCTCTTCTATAAGAAACAAATTACAAATAATAATGAAATAAAAGATGCAGACAGGAAGGAGGGAGATTTATCTTTATCAAACGGGAGGGAGAGCAAGAGATGGAAGAACTACTTTGAGAAGAAAAGGGCTGAAAAGATGAATTAAAATCTTATATGTACATGTACCAAATTCACACAAGGAATGTAAGCATTATATACTAAGGACATCTACTAATTTAAAAACAATAAAACTATTCTGCCTGAGAAATCTCTGGAGAGAAACCCTATATGAAGATCTCTCAGTGTTGAGTAATAAAATGTGCTTTTGCAGACAAAGCCTGTCTCAGTAGCTCTGTAGCTCTGAGGTGTTTGAGTTGTGTCATGCTGAGTCTCGCAGTAAGGTTTGGTGCTCAGCTGGATCCTAGGAGCTGCAAAATCTTTCAAATACCATGGTTCATGAGGGAATGTTTCTCTTTCTACTTGTAAACTTGGCTCTGCCACATAGTTTATGTTGACAATAAAATGTGAGATGGGACTCGACTTCTGGAACAACTGGAAACTCAGCAACTGAAGTCAAATTCATGGATACTCACTGCCTATGTGACCAGCATCATCCTGGATGCCAAGACTCAGGTAAGCCTCCCCCATTGACAAAAATCTACATGTGTTGCTACATATTGTTCCTGGAAGAACTAAGCATTACCAAATGGACTGCTGTAAGAGAGGCCAACCAGACACTTTCATCTGGTTGTCCTACACTCTGTCCTATATACCTTCCACCATTGCTCATCTTAATCTGTCTCCTTCCTCTATAATGAACAATAACCATGACTGCAGCAGACGTTACAAGTTCTAGGAATCACCAAATGTGGTCTCAGAAGTTCTTGGGATTTTGGTTACACACCATGTGGTGTGTAAGTTTTTGAGTAGGAAGGGCTACTAGGTCCTGGATGAAGTGGGACTGTGTCATTGCTAGTGAATCCCTGCAAGTACACCAAACTCCCTTTGTTGCCCAGTAGTACTTGGTAGTTCTTTTCTCAAACAATATAGGTGTGTGTGTGTGTGTGTGTGTGTGTGTGTGTGTGTGTGTGTGCGCGCGCGCGCGCACGCGCACACATGTGTGACTGAAGACTGAACACGAAACTCAAATGTTAAGAGAGCAATTACCACTGATCTAAAGATCAACTATTTTTACTGATATAGAGTCTCATAAAGTTACCTCAGTTGGTCAAAATTACTTCCTTTGAAAACTGAGCCAGTTGTTTATGGCTTCCTTATAAAAACAGTCACTTTGTAATTATTAGTGAACCCCAGGCAATGAAAAGGGGGTAAATTTAAGGACTGAGAAGTGGAGAGCTGCTCATTTTGTGACCAAATTAACTAGAAAGTAGATTCTATTATCATGAAGTGCAACTCATTCTTTAAACAAATTGACAATTTACAAAATTATATAAAAATATGTGGAAAGAATAAATTTGCTAATTATTGAATTTAAGACAATTGTTTTAAAGGGGCATGAAATTAATACATTTACCAAGAAAACACTCATTTTTCTAGAATAATTTCTTATTCACCTAAACTGATATCTTCCTTGAACATATTAATAAAACTAATGTTGGAGAAAATTCAAGGGAAAATATGATCATTTTTCATAGACCCAGGAAGAAAAATGATGATAATAAAAATAAAATATTTGAATTCAGAGCCCATGAGATGCCTGATAAAGTTTACATTTAAGATATTCTGAGATAAATTCATGTTTCTTGCTTCCATGTAATGTATTCCTCTTACATAATAAAAATATACCTCTTTAAATATAAAGATTTTCATACAAAAAGATATAATTTCAGTGTCATAAATGCTGAATTTCCCAATTGTCATTCAGTTATTGAGTAGTTTTAAATAAAAACGGACAATTATCTAGTAGGCAACTCACTTTCTTCTCAAAGTAATTTTCCATCCTATTAGTTTTATATCAGAAGTGATGCGGAATATGCTTCAAACACTATGTATCATTTCCCAGTGAAGTTTATAAAATGCAAACTAATAGAGATTCTTCAAATCTTGATTAATTTGCTTCTTATTTGAAAACTGGAATGCATTTTCCAGTTCAACTGCAGAGTATTTTCTATACACTATTATTTCAAATCTAGTTGCTTTGATTAAAAAAAATCTTTCAGCGCTGTCTTCTGAACTGAAATGTGTCTGAAGCTAGCAAATTCATCTGTAGGAATCTGACGATTTGTCCAATCATCATGTCCGAAAATTACTGTTCCATTTTTCCAGTTGTGTTTGTGAATAGTCCGTCACACCTACGACTTTGTGTAAGTGATGGGATCTTCCTCTCCCTGCTTTCACTATGCTGGCCATGATAGAAAATTGGCATTTACTCCATGAATGTTCCTGAGTGAACAACAGTCAACATCTCTCTCTCTCCTTTCTCCTCTTCTTTAATAGGAGCATTTCACTGTATGTACACTTATGTACATGCGCAAACATACATAAATGTACATACAGTGAAATGCTCCTATTAAAAAACATTTCTGAGTAAAGATCCTTTTGTACAAAGCTAAAGATCAAAACTAGTGTATCAATAGCACAAACACTTAGCAGCTTTCAGCTTGTCAGAACTTAATACCACTGCTTGCTTTCACAAAACCTTTCTCACAGATAACCATTCCAACAACACAATAGACTTATCAACCAAAGAATTATTAGTCTTACCTATATCTGAACAGATCCTTTAAGAAAATCTTCAGCACAGTCAAAACTTGTTTTCTGACTTCTGAGTAGGAGGGCAACTGTGAGTAGCAATAAGGAGAAGACTAAAGATTCCTGGATCTTTTTGTTGGAGACACATTAGTGTTGATCACACTAACATACTGTGAAGAAATTCAGAAATCCATTCTACATGATTTGCCCTGAGCTTTTATGTGCTAGAGTAAATGTACATTTTAGCAGAACTGAATGGTCTTTTCCCATCTATTTAAATGTGATCATTCTCAATTGAAGCTAAATCTAGTATCAAATCACTGGACTTGTTTAATATGAAGATTAAAACCTCATTTAAACTGTACACAGTAAAACACTTAGTGACTGAGATCCTCAAGGCACATTGTAGTGATGACACATTATGTTTATGGAGGCATTATCTGAACACTACCACTAGTTTTCCAAATGTTTTCATCATTACTGAACCATAAGTGTGCAGTGGGGAAGAAGAAAAAGTGTATATTAGCCTGTTTGTGCTGAATCTGGCTACGGGGAAATTCACTGACTGTCAGTAACTGATAGAAATATTAACAGTTTTTAAACATTTGTCATTATTATTAAAGTTTGGGAAGGACTCTATTTTCCCAAACAAACTCTACTTCAACTGTTAGACAAGTACCTGCCTATATTTGACTTAACAAATAAAAAGTATGCCTATTTGTTTCATTGCTGTTTTAGGTGAACAAGATATGATATCTGAACAAGTTTAACTAACTATAAAAATGATCAAAAGTCAAGATGAAAATGTCACATCTGGTCAGTAAATATTCACCGGTTGGAATGGGATATTCTGTGAAGCCATATTATTTTGGAGGTGATGAATATAAACTAATGGATAATTTGCTGCCTGTCATCAACCAGTCTGAATTTCTCATGCATCTCAGCTCATTGATAAATTAAATATTCTAGAACATTAAGAGCACCCGTAAGCGACAGTTGTGTCCCTTAGTTCTCATCCACAGGTCATTCACTTAAAGTCATCATTCTTGTCATTTACTTTTAATCATTTATTATGCCTTGTGAATTGTGAAGTAAAATTAGAGACTTTTACCTGCCAAAGTGTTGAGATTGCCTAGCAACCTGAATCTTCACCCTGGACGTGTGGGGATGTGACTATTTTGTTAGACACTGTCCATAAAGAAAAGATGTTCCTGTACATGAGCAATGAGTCCTGGTTCCAGAATAGAGCTAAAAATGTGAAATAGAGACAAAAGGATATATCTGAAGTAATTGCTTAGAAAAGGAATATTTTCTTCAAAGTTCTCAAAATTCTAACTCTAATGTTTAACATGTAATGAGCTTTACTTAGTGTGTGCGTGTGTATGTGTGTGTGTGTGTGTGCGTGTGTGTGTGTGTGTGTGTGTTCTATAATATATTGCTCAAAAACAATAGGTTACCCTCTATCATTATGGGAATTTTTCATTCTAGGTAAAATTTAAAGAAGGAAAGATAGGAAGATTGCTGGAAACCATTATTCTAAAATTGTTTTCTCTCTGCTGACTTCACTGGCAAAGCCACTGAATCAAAGCTTACTACTAAAGTGGTAGCAGTTTTGCCCTCTCTTCAGATTCTGTGTGTTCAAAAAACAAAAAACAAATGAAAGAAAAAGTGTTTCTACCACATGGAATAATTCCTTCCATAATAAATAGGTATTAGGCAGCATTTATAATTATACATGGAAGCATTTTTCAACATGAACAAGGATTTATTTATTATCAGGTGAAATTTAGCTATTCCTTTTACAAACAAAGATGTTTTTTAAAGTCACAAAGTAATTAGAAAATATTTTCAGCAAATACTATGTGTATTATTTGTACTTTTCTGTTTTGACAGTACTATATTGTATACATTCTTTACTTTATGCACAATATATTGCATGATAGAATTCCCTCTCAGGAGAGTAACATTCATATTTTCACCTTCATTGAAAATTGAACTTCTGTAACTTTCACTTAAAGGTGAGCAGCTCTCGTTTTGTTGAAATATTGTATAGGTTATTATTGATGCTGGAAATATACTATGAAGATAAAAACTTACCAAGGAGTGTCTACTTTTGATGTAAAGGATGTATATACTATCTAGAGCACAAAGAAAATCTTCCAAAGGTATATTTGCCCATCAGAAAATGTGAACACTTACATCCGTAGGAAATTATAAACATTTGAATAGGCCACTGAGTTGGACTCAAAGGAAATTAGATTAAGAACATTATAATGATTTCATATCAAGAGCATAATTGTAGAACATATTTGATAAACATTTTCAAAGATAAAAGAAAATTATTTGACCATAGAACTAAAATACTCTCTTAAACAAACGTGGGATAGACTATCCACCAAAACTAGCTTATTCATTTTACAATGAGGTGATATTTCACTGACAAGGCCTATACATAGTAGTGATCTCTTTTAAAAAGAAAAAAGAATCTTAATTACAGCACAAAAGTCGTTAAGCAAAAGTGAAGATACATGTCAAATTTTGTCAAAATTAAATTCTGAAACCTTTCTGAAAACTAGTATTTCTTCACAAAAGTAATGTAGAAAGTAAAAGTAAATTGATAGTGAGAATGAACTAACACCAATGAGCATTTTTCTCTTAAGTGCTTACCCGATACATACTTATTTTGAAAGACTACCAAGATAATTCACAGTAAGGCTATGATGAAAGACTCCGTATGTGATTTTGCAGAAAGCAAAGCAGTTCGTACACTACCCAAAGTCAGTGCTGTAACAGAGGACATGTACATCGCATTTAGGAGAAGCTCCCACAGTCCCGGTCACAATGAGTGAAACTGCTAAAACATCTCAAATTTCCCTCACACCACGAGCTCATCTCTAATTCCCATTTTCTTACTTGGGCAAGGACCTGGCTCATAAGCTGTGCTTTTCACAGCCACAAGTTCTTTATTCCTGAATAACCAAACCATCAAGAGAGCAGCAAACTGCAAAAGAAGACAATTTATTTAGAGAACTATTACGTGAGGCAGAAAGCAAGTTGCCTTTTCCAATTGGGAAGATGTGAGGGAGACAGTAGCCTCCTGACTGAGGGCTGTGCTCCCTTTGGATGTTTTTGTAGGCTGCTAATTGGAGTGTATTTTTCTGTCCAATTGTACGGTGTCTAGAAAAGGCTTTCTCATGAACATGGCTTTCTAGTTAGATTCAGGAAAAAAAAAAGCTATAGCTATTTCGCTGTTCCATGGCCACAGTCACTGTCTTCTGCTGAAGTCAGTGCAACTTTTTAACTTTTCCAATTTGCCAAACAGCCGAATTAACAGGATTCTGAGAAAGAAAACATTGCATCATGGAATTTGGGTTAGTGAAGGCTTTTAAATTACTACGGGGAAACACTGGGAGACCATTCCTTCCTATTGAAAATTATATCATATTCTATCTGTGATACATCAAATGAAAATTTAAATGGAGGTCCATCGTATGTCAAGAAGATCCACTCCAGAGAAGAGGGCACAGCAGCCACCCTGTCCCTCCTAGGAGAAAAGCCTTTTCTGCCCCTGCCTGCCCATGCACTTTTCAGCTGCTCTGGGGGACATCCCCATTTGCTCCTGTCACCGTTTCCTAGGAACCAGCGCAAATCCACAAGGACCAAAGCACTTATCATTTCTATTAAGGAACTGCTAAGAAATCAGTAACTGATCTAAAACCCCTCATGAGCATATTTGGGGTACAACCAATAAAGGTGAAGATTAAGAACTGCACATATACAGAGTCTGCCAAAAGACATATACACACTTCAGGAGGAGAAACACTTGTATAAATATTTCATACTAAATTTATGGAATATCATGAGATTAATACATGCTACCTTGGGGCTTCATAGCTACAAGAGATGCTCATAAGGGTGGCCTTTAGCTTCCAGACATTTATTAGTAACGTGAACTAATAATAACAGTCACTGCTTGGGTGACTTAGTCATTGAGGCTGATGCACATACATTTTCAATTTCTTCCCCAAAGCCCTGCAATGCAGCGAGTTTCCTGTGGTACCTGACATCCTCTAGGGTCCCCCATATGAGAGTACAACCATCTGTTGCAAAAACATACTATCTTTCTTTTCCTAAAAGTATATACATTTTTTGGTACACTCTGTTTATTGAGCAGTCACTGGGTCTGAAAGACTGATTAAACCTTGTAACAAATTTATAAGTTTATTATTATTATTATACCCTACTCTGTCAAATCTGTGGTGGAATTGAAATCTTAAGTAAAAAATCTTGAGAACTGAGACTGACATTTTCTAATTTGTCACCTTATTTCAGTACAATACACTTCCCTCAGGCAAGTCAGTACCTTAATCTTAGTTCCGCTGTGACATTTTTATGACATCAGGAATACTGAATTTTCTGCAGTAGCATAAAATTTTGAAGATGCAGATTTTTGACAAGGAGTTGACACTCAATTTTTTCAATTGGGAAAATTTCACAAAAGGAAGACCCTGGATCTCTTTTCTTTATCCAAAAGCACATGGGCCAATGACAGGACTGTGTCTCAGAGGAAATTGGTGGCTCTCTTTCAAATATTACATATACAAACAATTATTGCAGTGATTTGCCAGCCCTTTACCACCCATAATCCAAAATGTGGCAAAACTTTATGAAAAATAGCTATGCCATATTATAAACCCTGATACAATTAAAAATGTATTTAATGAGTTCATCTTTCTCTTTTCTAAGTTGCATTAAATGCCAAGATAAATGTGTAAGTTTTGCTCTTCAAGTATTTACAGGATTTGAACTTTAAAATTTAATTGTTCAGTGTGGGATATATTAAGCTGCAATACTAAACAACTTCTAAATTGTAACTGCATAACAAAATAGAAGTGTGATTTTTCCATATATTATATGGCTGTTAGAGCTAGAGTTGGGCCCCTGTAACTTGTTCTTCTCATTCTAAAGTGCAGGCTCATGGTGTTCATAGCAGTGCCAGTAACCACGGCAGAGTGAGAGAGCTTGGGGACTCTTGCATGGATTTTTAGAGCTCACAGATAGACATGGGATGCACCATCCTTCTTCATACCCTATTGTTTAAAACAAGGCACATGGTCATAACAGCATGGGAGAAAAGAAACCCCACCATTTCTTCAGGTGGATCAGAAACATATGATAAAATGTCTAATGCCAAAAGGCCTGCTCTGGGGCTACCAAATGTGCATCTTTCTTGTTAAATGATCTACTTGTTTAAAAACTGAATCTGAGACCTGCCACTTGGACATGCTGTCTGTCTTTTTCTTTTTACAGTTCTGTGCGTCTTGCTTATAGAACATCAGTCTTTTTGGTACTGTATTCCTTGTTTATATCAGACTATACTTTTTACTGATTGTACTATATGGTACAGTGCCGTGGTTTTATGTTCTGTGGTATGTTACAGTACTACAAGTAACAGTTATGCAAATACAAGTCAGTCATCAAGTTGGAGTTTCCCTCGACCCTCTATTTGCTTTGAATATTATAATGAATATATAATGTACAACTCCTCATGTAGTGACCAATTCCTTTAATGACCTCCTTGCAGAAGCAGAGCTCATCATTTAATGAAGAATGTCTGTGCATATCTGGTTCACTCTCATTCTCACAGGCAAACATACTCATCTACTTAAAGAAAATGACCTACATGGTCACTTTTTAAAGCCCAAAGTCCCCCGATCTCAATATCTGACATCTCTTCATTAGGCAGGTAAAACGCCACCTGATAAATATCAAGTAAAAGAAAAACTTTTCTGCCCTACTATCTGACATATATTGCTTTCATAAATTTAATATCTTCTTTGGTTTTTAAGTCATAGGATATAAAAGAGAGGTTTATAGGTCTAGGAAAGAAATTAACATGACTTAGGGATGGGCATGGCGACATACAGGACTTTTTACCCTGCCTTGCTCTAGAGAAGGTAGCACGCTACTGGTAATATGAAGAATACATCATGCTTAGAATTTTAAATTTTAGGAAAAGTGTCAAAAGATCCTGGGGAGACGTGTGGACAGTCTGTGGTAGATTAATTATTGTCAAGCCAACATCATCTCCACCCTCAACTATGTCTTCTCTCTGCATTTTAAAGACAATAACAATCTTCAGAACGTTTCCCCATAGGGTTTCCTTTATAGTTAACTTTTATTCTTGGCCAGCAATTATGTGCATTTCATAAAGTATAACAAAGGAATGCGATGCAATTCATTGACCTAGAGGCACGGAGACACATGTGTAGATACCACATGAGCAGTGTGAAGGAACTTGAGGCTGAATTCTGCTCTGTGTCCACACAGGCTGAGAGAGTGGAAACTTCTCTAGGAATCACGCACCTCCCTGAAGATGGCTAAGCGAGCAACTCGGAGCTTCCTGGAGCTACGAAGACCAACGCAACTCCGAAGCTAGTGCTGGAGAATCACCACCTCCATTCTGCAGGCTGAGATGGTAACAGCTCTCTGCTGTGCGTTCGTCCAGCTCACCCCTGGGAATTGCTCTGACTTTGCCTGTTAACACGGACACACAGAGCAGCTCCTATTTTCCTAAACAAACACCGACTGATGCTGTAGCTGGCACTGCGAATGGAACTTTCAACTTTAGATGTTTTTCCTTTCATGATAAGTGGTTTCTGCCAACTTCTTCAGGCCTAGGGCATAAATAGATACCCCTACTTCTCCTGGCCCAGGTAAAGGGATAAAACAGAGATGCTAGTACTAGAAGACAGAAGCCCAGTTCTCTTTCCACAAGAAAGTTCACAGTGAGTTGAAGGTGGCTGAAACTGATCAAGCAAATATGAAAATCTTCACTATTTCTCTGTGTTCCCCTTCCCCTCTGTTCCTTACCACAGAACACCTTTACTCACCAGTACATGGTGCACTGCAAATGGGTCCCTCCTTCTCCTCAGAGACAGATTTGAATAAATCCTTCAACTTGTTTTTTGGTAGAATAACTTGCAAATGAACCTGATCATATGAACCTACATGGCTGGAATAATACCCTCAGCAATACTGAACGTCATAAGTTACTTAACATATGAATATTTTGGTTACTTGCTACTTGCTAGGAAATATATCCAACACCCATAGCTTAGAGGAAGTGTCTTAGTTCTTTTTCTCATTGCTGAGAAAAAACACCTGACATCCAAAGATAAAAGAGGAAAGGTTTACTGTAATTCATACTTTGTAGGAGTTTCCCTCCATAATCAGCTAACTCAAGCCAGGGTGGTAAGTCAGAGGGGGATGGCAGAGAAGAAACAGTTCACCACAGGCAGAAGGCAGTGAAACAGCAAGTAGCAACTGACAGGTGACAATGGCATCCCTCTTTCTGTCCTTCATATTCTATCCAGACTCTATGCCTTGAGGGTGTGTAGCACTTACACCCAGGTTGGCCTTCCAATCATGCACACCCAGAACTGTGCCAAACCAATCAGGGTAGTAATTTAGTATCAAACACTCTTAATCCTAGCACCACACACTTAGTTCCAGCATCATCACACTCTAGATCCAGCCACTCCTGAAAAACCCCACCTATGACAGAACAAGGCTTTAGAGTGACTTCTGGAAACAAGCCATAACAGAAAGAAAATTTCATTTTGAATCCAAAATCCCAGCCCATTCTTGGGCTAGCTCTAAGACAGAAACAGGATGACAAGCCAGGCCTGGTGGCACCTGCCTGTGATTCCAGAATTTGGGAGGCTGAGGCAAGAGGATTGCCATGAATTCAAGGCCACCCAGGGCTACGTAGTGAGTTCAGCTACCCAGAAAATCTTGTCTCAAGAAAACCAAAAAAAGAAAGAGAAACAGGATGGCAGAGTGACATGCAGAGGAAAAGGTGCTCAGTCATGACAGCGAGGAAGTGAGGGAGGCATCAGGAATGGGGGATACGCCTTTCCAGGAGACATGGCCAGTGACCCACCTCCAATCAGGCCCCACATCCTAACAGAACGGTCAGCTGCTGAACTCAGTGGATGACGCCACTGAATATACCGCCCGCCTCTTCCAGTCAGTTCCACACACACGAGAATGAGGGGGGTGCCATTTTAGATTTGAATTTAGCGGTAACCCACTGTACATTATGTTGGTTTTCTAGAAAAGTATTTTAAAATTTACACTTAAACATACGTAAAGGAGAGCTGCAAGTTATTATAATGAAAAAAGGCAAATAAATTTTTGTTCAGATTATTAAATTTTAATATTTCAGTTTTCAATAGCATCACACTGTCAGACAACCATTTTTAAAGAAAGCTTTGGAAAATAAATGTACAAACTCACAAAATGTAAATGGATAATGTAGATTTTGTGTTGCTTTGAATCCACATTCATTTGAAACAGACAGAAGCAGCATATGCTTTGAATAATGACTACTTAAATGATAATATTTCGGTTTCAAACCAAAGTAAATAAAATCTACACGGATGACACAAAGTACCACTTTCAAGCACAAGGAATCATAGAGGAACGACATGCAGAGCCCCAAGTCATCCACCATGTTTTACAGATGACACATCCGAAAAATCTAACAAATCGCTCCCGCCCACTCCCATGTAGCTTCTCATTTGTCTCCGCCAGCCTGATCCACGGATAGAGTCCCCATCGTCAAGGTGAGTCTTCTCATTGATCACTGAAATTTATGATGCTTTGAAAGCTCACACCTGATTAATGACACAGACACACCTTATGTATCTCCATAGCCATGCTCGCTCACAGTCAGTGCAACCAGCACGTTGAAATTGTGGGAGGAATTTTAGATAAGCTTCGGGCTGGCATGAATCTGGATGTCTTTATCCCTTTATTCTTGGAAATTTTCCTCAATTCTTCCGGGGACACCAGAGGATTTTAGAAGCATGTTTTGTCCCCTTTACTCTGTTTTAACACAGTAGTTTAATCCCACAGCCAAAAAATTTAACGTTGGAAATGTTTCAATCATTAGACTCCTACAAATGTCTAAACCCTAGCACTGTTTCAAAAGATATCTTATTTACCAATTCTCTCCTTTGCTTTTTTCCCACCCTGTTTGAGCTCTCTTTAGCTATCTTAATATATTTATTATTCATGAGCTTCAGTTTCCCCATGTGTAAAACATAAATCATTTCAAAGCTTCATCCAGAGTGTTAATTTAAGATGAAATGAGAAAGCCATGTGAGCTGCTGAGGCCAGTTCTGTGTTCACTTTAGATATCAGTGTGGCCTGTTCCTTTTCAGGTCAAATAGTACCCTGCAATATAAATACCAACTGAAAAGAATACGCAAGAGCAATCATCTAAGGTCATAAATCAGTTTTGTAACTTTCCATATGTCAACACTACATTTGCTTTCGTTCTTAGTTTTCTCCTTCAGAATCCATCTCTTTTTCCCAACTTTCTTATCGCATCAGTAACTTTGGAGTTAAGTGATTTCATGAACAACTCTCCTAGGTGGTCTTTTCCCTCCTCACAACTTAACTTTTGACTCGATGTTGCTCAGTCTGTAAAATCTAAGAAGATCCCATCCGGGGTGGTATAGCCCTGGGCAAATGAATGGAAAAACACAACATCTACTGGAGAACAAAGCAAAAATCAATTAAGTGAACTTGAACACAATTCTTGGAAATGATGTCCACATTCCTTGAGATTCCTTTTTATTTCATCAATACTGGTTCTCTCATTTGTGTGTGTCTAAAGTTTCCTTCTCTTCTTTAAATCACAACTTCCCATAACAGTCTGTAGACCTCCCAGGTAACTCACAAGTGGGAAATTTGAGGTCTGCGCTCACCTGTCTTCTCCACTACATTCCACAAAATATGAGCTCACACTCCACAGCTGTGAAGAGCTTTTGAAGTTCTCTTCATGTATTCTGTCATGCTATTAAATCGTTTTCCCATGTTATATTCTTTACATAAACTACATTGTTTGTCCTGTACAACTGCCAATAACACAGAGGAATGCCTTTACCCAGTTTCAAAGACCCTTATTTTTATCATGCAGAAACCTAGTCAAGTCTTGCTAACTCCAACAGCCCCAAAGGCTGAGGGGTGAATCTGCACCTGCTGGACTGTCTAACTTGCACACCAGGCATATTTATTTTAAGGTATTTTTTTCTTGTTCAGATCAGAGGTTTGCATTTTCCACAAATAATTACTGAACATTGGTGTCTGATTTGTTTTTGATAATTTAAAAAAAGCATGTTATCAAGCCCTATGGATAAAACATCCTACAGTAAAAAGGGAAGCAGATGGTAATTTAAGGTGGCATTTTCATAGAAAATATGGGCAATTAAAAGCAAAACATTTCTGATTCATGACTTGATCATCTTGCCAAAGGGCTAAAAAATAGAAATAAACAGAGATTAGATATGAACTGAGATATTTTCTAGACCTGAGTACCAGAGCAGGGTTAAAACCCTGAAAGATTATATGAAATTGATGACTTCTAGAAATTTGGTATATGTTATAAATGAATATTTTTCTTTTTCTCATGTAAACAAATTAAAGAGCTGCCAAGACATTTTGTGCTACCTTTTCTCTGTGACTACAAATCCCACCTCTGACAACAGAATCTACCCAATTCCACACTGTCTAGTAGGTTGCTTATAACTGGAACTTTTCAGAAATGGACGTTATGGCAGATAGGGAAACAACACACAAAAAATTGCAGGACGAAGTCCGTCCTGTGGGCACTACCCTGGTGGCCATTCAGAGAGAACAGAATGCATAGCCACTGCTAACAGCACTGCTGATGTTGGAACAGAAGATCTTCTACTAAATCCTAGCAAGCACAACACTCAGGACTGAAGCTACATACTTCTAACTTATTTCTACAAAATAGATCCAATTTTACATATGAAACAGCTTACAATTCATAGTAAAAACTTAAGGCGTTATAAAAATACTTTAGGATGAGATGAACTCTTTGAGCCCTCCTCAAATAAGAAATCATAAAATCCTTGGCCCCCAAGCTTACTTGTTACTGTTACCTTGAGTAATTTCGTCCATTCTAAGGGCTTTGAGTCAACAATGTTTTGTTGAATGAAAGAGAATCCAATGGGATTTTTCCATAATTTTAATTATGGCATCTTTTGGGCCTGTGAATTTCCCTCTTGCATTTCCATTTTCAAACAGAAAATCAGAAGAGTAGAAGAAACATTCAGTAATAATAATTTGGATTGACTTTTTTGCCTCTTTTAATCTTATTTCTATGGTTGAATTAAACTTTTGAAAAAATACATGCGAAGCGGAAATATTTGAAATAATGTGTAATAAAATCAAATTTTTGAAATGTGCTTCATACCCACTTTATTTCCTAAGGCATAATCCTGGTATAATATGTAAAGGGATTTGCAATGAAAGATAGTAAATCTAATTTGTATCAATTATTCATGCATTTCAATTGGCAGTGAAACTAGCAAATGTATTCAATGAGTGGTCTTTATTCCCACAAAAGTAGATATGCATAATGGATGGAAAAATAAAGAAGTTACTTTTCAATACAAGAGCTGAGTACAAGATGTGTGTGTGTGTGTGTGTGTGTGTGTGTGTGTGTGTGTGTGTATATATATATATAGAGAGAGAGAGAGAGAGAGAGAGAGAGAGAGAGAGAGAATTTTCAAAGTATCTGTTGAAACTGCTGACCAAACCACCCAAAACTACAGTTGTACTTCTGCCAGCTATGAAGGGCTGTGCTTGAACTTTATTTCACAGTTTCTGGTTTTCACAGCCTTTGGGCCAGCACAATTCCTACTTGTTACTATGCTTGAAAAGGTCTGTTTCAGGAACTGTTACAAAAACAGAGAAGCTAACATACATTATCCTAAAATGCTACAGGGCTTAACAGAAAAAAAAAGGCATCTGATGTCTTAAAGTTGTATCTAATATAGCATTGGTATTTATGAAAGGAAGATTTCAAAACTAGAATCTAAAACCCATTAACTGTTATTATTTACAGATATCTAAAGTTTAAGCAACTTCTCTCTTGAATCTGCGAGCAGTGAAAGCATATTTTGAACTATATGCTTTGCAAGTGATGAAGGCAGCTGGACTTTGTGGGAGGGTAAGTAGTAGTTTGTGTGAACTGTGCAAAGTACTCATAAAACTAGAAAAAACATGCAGCTTTGTCTTTGTTACAAGCAGGTATTGTAGGTAGTTAATTTGCTTTATTCAACACTTTCTAGTAGTCTGTGAGACGTCTGAACCATGTGCATGATGATATCTTGTGTCTTAATCTCCAAGATCCATACACTCCATGATGTGAATTCATTCGATAAGAAATATGGGTGTCTTATCACTGTCCTATTAGAGGAGGAGAGGTGTAATTTGGCTATTAGTTGGCTAAAGTTTCAGTCCATAGTTGGCTGAATCCAAGGCAGGGCGGCTTGGCAGAGACACACGGCAGAGGAGAGCTGCTTACAACGTGGTGCACAGGAAGCAAAGCGACTGAAGGGAGGAGGGGGAGAGGGAGATAAACACTTCCGGGCCACACCAGACTCTTCCAGGCAGACTCAGCTTCTTACTAGCAAGTCAGCCATAAGCCTTGTGATCCGATAACTTTCCAACAGCTCCCCCTCCTGTGAGCACAAGTATTTGGGGGCATATTTCAGATATATATAACCCAGTACAGTGGATAAAATAGAATACTACTGTCAACATTTAGATATTCTAGATCTAAATATATCTGCAGTTCATCTCAAAATAAACATTTAATATTCAATAAAATTACATATTTAATGGAAAATTCTCTAATTCAGCTGAGTACATAGAAATATATAGATGATAATACATAACAAATGCTTAGAAAATGTGGAATTAAATAAAATAATTTCCTTATATAAAATAACAAAGTGTAAAGCAAGGGAAACATAAAAGAATAATAATTACAACACAAATTAGTACACATAGTAGCCATAACAACTGGGCCTAAGGCCTTAATGAATTTTCAAAATATGGGAGATAAGCTTTCTTTTCAGTTAGATTGAGACTGAAAAGGACATTTGGATGGGCTCGTTTCATCAGGAGGAGACTATTTCTAGTAGTACTTGCCTATGTGGTATTAAAGTCTGCTATAGAATCGGTGTGTACACCTTTCCCTTTCACAAGCTTTACTTGCTTTTCATCCAGTGCGACTGGGTGCACTGTGAGAGTACTACATGATATTTCTCGCACACGAGGGCATGCCACCATTTTCTAATCTTTCTAATCATATTGCCTATTGCATATTATTATCTTATTTAGAGGTATCTTTACTGGTACATTACAAGATGAGCAGCAGGACACATGTCAATAACCTCTCTACCTAAGGGAATGTGACCAGGGATGGAAAATAAATAAATATTTGCTAATTAATCACATGAAAAATTCTCTTTTCCAAAATTGAGGTTAATCAGAACAGGCCTTTTCTTTGCAGAGCTCTGAACTATACCAATCTTATACCATTTCAGCCCAGACTTTAAAACACTGAGGAGGACCAGGGATGTAGGTCAGCGCCATAAGCACTTGCCTGGCAAACCTGAGGTCATGAGTTTGGTTCCAGGTACAAGAAAGAAAGAAAGAAAGAAAGAAAGAAAGAAAGAAAGAAAGAAAGCACGCACCAAGGAAAACTCATTCTGTCTGGTAAATGAAGAAATCAAAGTCTAAAGGCATTCATTTTATCAGTTGTTAAATTTTAAAATAACTGGGGAGACTAAATCAGATTTTAATATAACATTACATTTCAGTTATTATTAAAAAATAAGTCATAAATATAGCTCCTATAAATAAGAAAAAGATAATTTATTCATAGAAAAATAAACTATTTTTTAAGTTAAAAATAAACTATTCTTTTAGACATTTGTATATATGGTTAGCTGCTTTTGAAGTTGGAAGACAGAACTTCTAAATCTACAGGGTTCTTAAACTTTGAGGGCACCTGACAAATTGTTTTCTTGAGGAATACTGTTTTGGCTACATGGGGTAATGATGCTTAGTTTATTCATCTTCTGGTGACTCCTTCATTGATAATGTATCATCACAATGTCACTTTCCTGCCAGGATCAGCAGAGGGGAGTGGAGGATGGTGCTTAACTCCTTTCTCCCTCACTGGAATTGGCAGCTACTATTAAGAGTTAGAACATACCAGCACGAACGGCTGGGGAGATGTCTCAACTTTAACATATACGCCACTCAGGCAGAATTTTGATCTTTAAACCTGCCAAGCTGATACTTGCATGGGCAGAAAATTCTTTAAAATTCTAAAATGAGAGAAAGACACCCTCCTTTCTATTACTGTCATGTGATTTCTACATATCGCTTGTCTCAAATGACTGAGAACTGTACCATGTTACTTGAATCATTCAGAAACATAAACTATAAAAATAGTTGACCAACAAAGCAGCTCAGCTTGACAATGATATTGCTTTTGAATTTTAACTAGAAAGAATTCAAGCTTTGCAAAGCCACATATTTCCCAAGCAGGGTAAAAGAAAAAGGAACATTTCTAGTGGACTAGTTGCTTAGCTAGTTACAATGGCTGAATACTAGGTAGCTAGTTACAGCGGTTGAGCACAGATTTTGTTTGTTTAATGTTTTATTTGAAGTTCAGAATCCATACTCCACTATTTTAGACTGTCACAAGTGTCCATATCTGCTCACAGGGCTGAAAAGGTTGGGTTGTTCGGAGATGAAACAAAAGATGAAAAGTAAAAGTGGTCACCATATCTAAAATACCCAGAATCCACACCCTACTAATGATGGGGTGAGTCATTTGTTCACATGGGTATAGCATGTGTCCTCATGCATATGTTAATAGCATTAATCAATAAATACCCATAAGAATTTCTCCTGCCTGATCTCTCCATGTGACCTTGTGGTTCACATCAAGAAAGGCAGCTCAGAAAGACAAATGAGGAGGAAAAAATGATACTGGTATCCCAGGGCCAATAGTCTGAAGCTCATGGCTCTTTACCCAGATCAGCTAATAATTCATTGGATTTTGGTCTCGGATAAAATACAATTTTCGAGATCTATTACTATGCACAAAAAAATGAGATTAGTCATGATTTAATATACAGGCTTGATCTAATGTACTATAATTTTGATTCAACAAAAAAGTGTGAAGCAAGTATTTCTCTTTTTTTCTAATAATCAGTGAAAACTAAAGTGGTTGGAGGGCTGGGGATATACCTCAGTGGTATAAGCATCTGCGCGGCAAGCATGAGGTCCTGAGTTTTGTCCTTGGTACAAAAAATGAATAAATAAATAAATAAATAACAAAGTGAGTTGAACTGCTATACAGGAAATGTATTTACCTAAGTATAAATTGTGACCCTGTTACTTTCTCACTTGTCAGTTGCACAACTCATGTTAAGCTTTATGCATTAAAAAAAAGGCTAATAGCAATTCCTACTCAGTTTTCTCTTTTCTACATTTAAGTGAGAGAATGCATGTGAAAGAACATAGCATGGTGCCTAAATGATAGGAAAAATTGAATAACCCTTAGCCACTAGTTATAGCAGCAGTCGTAGTAGTCAAAAGCACTGGTAGTAGTAACAGTAGATATTTCAAAGGCTGACAGTGAAGGAAGAGAGTGTATTGTAGGTCAACAAAATTTAGGCAATAGCCTGATGGAAGATAGGAATCGAATTCAGAAAGGTAAATGGAAAAATTCAAGCAAGACTATTTATCAGTAGAAAGACATATACAAAACCCTCATGGAGCAAACATAAGCAACGCCCATCCAAGTGCTGTCTGTTGGTTGGAGAAAGCTGGTGATGAATGTGACGTATGTCCACTGGCTGGATCTATTCCTAGTCAGGTCTGCTGGGCCTTGATGATATTAATACTCAAAAAGCTGTGAAACATCAATTCTTGTTCTGATTCCAAGATAACTTACGACAACTATCCAGTAAGTTTTTTATACATTCTTCTACACAGTGAATGTGTAAAGGTAGAGACAACATGAGAACTCGTTCTTTCTGCCTGCCACACTGGGAGTCAGGCATGTAATTCATCAGCTAGGACAGCGAGAGTCAGCACTTAAGTTTGATCAAGATTTCAACATCAAAAAGTTAGAACCAGTTTGTAAGCCATAAAGACAGATTATGGGTTTTAATGAATTAATTTCAATACCGCTTTAAAAATACTCTTAGCATTTGACCTCTTGCTTTGATACCAAAAGTATTATTTTTATTTTCTAATACATGTGAAAAATTATGCTATTCACATGCCTATGAGAAAATCATTACTATAATATATTGATAGAGTTATTTTAATTCTGAGTGCATATTACTTCTTAATTTAGCAAAGAAAAATATTATATGCCAAATGTTAGTAATAAAACAAACATAATGTGTAATGATAGAGAAATGATATGAAAATCTTAACAACAGATTAACTGCATTATGTGGCAGCAATAAAAAAGAAAAACATCAATAGAAATTCTTTCTCTGTAAATTTCTAGTTAGGTACAAATTCAAACAATATTTGCATAAAAATTGAACTCAAGTTGTATGACCTGATAGATTGAAGCAACACAGAGTTCTACACCTTCCAATGACTTTAAAATGTTGAGTAAAATATTATCTTTAAAAACTAAAGAAAATCATAGCTGACATGAAAAGAAAAAAATGTGGAATAGCAAGAATTTGGAGTAAGAAGAGCCAAACACATGTGGTAACCTTTCACTATGAGATCTGAAATGTGAGATGAAAGAACGTGAGGTCTAATATGAGTCCCAGAATATAACAAACAGGGCTCTGATATAAAGGAGCATAATATTATATGGTAGTCTTACAGAAGCAGGGCAGAGGTAAGCCATAAGCAAGAGGACATAGTCTTGATTCCAGAAGAAACACAGAGTTGGAACTGTAGACCTGCATAAGACTTGAACCATGGGAAATTTTCCCTTTTGATGATAACTGAGTTACAGAAATCACAGCCTTGACTCAGAAAGTCCAACACAACAGCTAAGTTTCTCTATTTCACTGGGACATTTTTGACTGATGGAAAGTTTTATTTTATTATCTTCTTAAAAACTAAATTCTCAAGATTATTCTATATGTATAATTGCCAAACTTATACTATAGTATCAGTACAAAAATCCTCCAAAACTTTACATAAATGTTGGTACTGGGCTAAGTAAAGTTCTGAGTACATTGTCCAAGTTAAAAGTGTAAAATGCACCCAGAAAACCTGCTCCATAACCAAGAACTCATAGAACACATGCAGACAACATAAAGAAGGAGCAGGAAATAAAGAAGGGTGGGAAGAATGGAGAAAGAAAGAAAAGAAAGAACTTCCCCCCAAAAGATGCCCCAAAATAAGGAAAGTGGAGATGCAACAGTGAGCAGATACATTTTTTAGAAGTTTGGAAGTTAAAACATCTACAGAATAAGTATTTCTAACATTATTTAAGGTACAAAGGAAGGAATACAATCCTATGAGCAAAGAGACATGATAATAGAGGGTTTTAAATAGAGATCAAAGAAATAAGACATATGATTATTGATACAGCAGCTAAATGTTCTTGAAATTGATATCAGATAAACTCACACAAAATATATAAACTGCAAGTTATGTATGATTGTGTTATCTAAAAAGCAAACAAGAAATGAAGGTAGAGCATACGAGAGAATAGTCCTGGTTGCTAAGTGCAAGCTTTATTGAATACTACATATGGCATGTGAGAGAAGAAAAGAGACAACTGGAAACAGGGAAATTTCAAACAAATAATAGCTAAAACGTCTCCAGAATTGGGGGAAGGCAACAGTTATTAGATGAAAAAAAATCTGAATTCAACAAATCAATTTAAAGACAAACCTAGATATATTAGTAAAAATATACAGTCTATACAAATAAAAGATTAACAGAAGACACATTTTACAGAGCGAAAGATTCAGTACCTCCAAAGGAATTAAAGCTTCATAACAGCATGTTGTGTGAAAGGTAAGAAGGTGATGGAAAAAAGTTTTAAGAAGTTGAGAATAACATTAGACAAAAACTCTAAGGTTCCAAGGAAACAATTTCAGAGACCAACAGAAAATAAAGGAGTTTCAGAAAGTTCACTATTCATAGAAAATTCACTACTTGTAGATTATGAATAAAAATTCAATGAATATATTATATAGACGAAATTAGAACAAAGAAGCAAGATATGAGGTGTAACAAGTAAAGAAACTGCATGTTAACTTCTAAATAAATTGTATTAATATTTTAGATGAATTTAAAGAGTTGAGACTTACCAATTTAAACACAGTTCATGAGATTAGAATAAAATTATGTAATAATTTGACTGATTGATGGAATAAAGATATCCAAATTTGCTAGATGTTTTAAAGATAAAGTGGAGGCAAACTGGTTAAATTTAAACATAAGAAAACTGGGAACCTTAAAATTATAAAGCCAATCATTAACATAATTAAAATTGAATAAGTAACATATAAACAAAAAGGTATAAATGAGGAAATAATCATTACCATCCAGTAGGAGACAGAAAGTTGGAAAAAAGTATGGATGCCAAAAATGTACATTAAAAAGAAAGTCCAGTGCAGATGTAGGTCAAATATTACAGTTCCACAGCACATTTTATCAAACTTACCACACCATTTAAATTCTCAGATTGAATCTGTAGATTGCTTTCAGTAAAATAAGCATTTAACAATTTAATATCTGCACATCTATGAATATGAAGGTCCTTACATTCTTTGGGACTGTATTTTATTCAACACTTTTGTCTTTGTCACTGTATAGTTTTTATTGCAGAAGTCTTTCACCCACTATGTAGGTTTATTCCTCGGTACTTTATTTTACTTTATTTACATTTTGTTTCAAAGCAATTCTGGATATAATTGTTGTTTTGATTTCTTTCTCAGCAGTTTTGTTATTAGTGCACACATAAACTGCTGAGTTTTGTATGTTCACTTTGTATACTTCCACTGTTACCAATTTATTAGATATAAAGTCTGCTGATGCAGCTTTTAGGATCTTGTAAGTATAGGCTAAGTGCAAGTTCTGTGCTGAACAAAAGAGGTGAGAATGGGTCTCACATCTTATTCTTGCTTTTAGAGAAAATAGTTTAGCTTTTCATGTGTTCACTGTGATGGTGGCAATCAGTGAGTTTTATATAGACTTAATCATGTTAAAGTATGATCCTTCTATACCTAATTACTTGGGGCTGTCATAATGAAAGGATGTTGTATTTGTAAAGGCCTATTCTGCATCTACTATCATAAAATGATTTTTTATTCATATTCTATTTATGTATGTTGAACCATCTTTGTATTCCTGGAGTGAAGCAAACTGGATTGTAGTGTGAAGACTTTTAATGTGCTATTAAACACAATGATCCAGAAGAGCCAAAGCAATCCTTACCAAGAAGAGAATGCTGGAAGCACTACAGTACCATTTTTAAAGTATACTGTGATGTCATAGTAAGAAAATGCATAAAAACAGAGACACATCCCAGTGAAATAGAACAATGGACACAGAAACAAATCCACACAGTGACAGCCATCTGCAAACTCAATACACACATTGAAAAGACAATCTCTTCAACAAATGCTGTTGGGAAGACTGTATGTCCATTTGTACAAGATTTAAACTAGATCTTTCTCACTCTTCAAAAATTTGACCTAAGTAAAAGATATGAATCTATAAAACTGCTAGAAGAAAACAGAATAACTTTTCAACATACAGATACAGGTAAGTGCTTCCTGATTAGGACTCCAAACACTCAGGAAATAACTGTAGCAATCAACAGATGGGATTGCAATAAATCAAAAAGCTTCTCCACAGCAACAGAATTGTTTAACAAAGTAAAGAGACAGCATAGATAAAAGGAGGAAAAAAATTTCTAGCTATTCTTCTAACAGAGGATTACCATACTTTCATGAAGAATTCAAAAAATTTAACACCAAAGCCCAAATAACTCAAAATGAGCAAATGAATTCAGAAAATCCTTCTCAGATAAGAACTACAAATTGCCAATAATTATATCAAAAAGTTTTTCAACATGTTCAACCATCAGGGGGTGCAAATCAAAACTATATTTAGGGGGCTGGGGATATAGCTCAGTGGAATAAGCGCTTGCCTGGCAAGTGCAAGGTCCTGAGTTCGATCCCTGGTACCACAAAAAAAAAAAACAAACTATATTTAAATTACATCTCACTCCAAACAGAATGTGGTATTATTAAAAGCACAAAAATAGTAAATGTTGGCAAGGATGTGAGTTAAGAAGAACACTTACACAATGTTAGCAAGAATATATATTAGTAAATCCAGTACAGAAATCAGTATGAATGTTCCTAAAAAAATTTAAAAATAAAGCTATTTTATTTAGCTATATCACTCCTAATAATATACCTAGACAAATTAAAGCCAATAAACACTAGATTTACCTGTATAACATTTTTATTCCAGTGCAACTCCAATAGTCAAGCCATTGAAATAGCATAGGTGTCAATCAACTGATAAATGGACAAATAAAATGAGACATACCTGCAATACAGTATTGTTCAGTCACATAAAAAAGAGAAATCACTTGTGATATGGTCTCTAGTTGCATCCATTTATCTATAAAAGCCTCACATGTATAAATGTTGTATTATCTACCCAGTGTAAGAACCTGAAAGAGTAAATAAAATCCCAAAGGTACAATACATATTGTGAAAGAGAAAGAAACTGCTCAAAAGGAAAGAACAACTGAAATGAGAGAAAGGAGTAAAGAAAGAAAGGCAGGAAAAATATATGTACATAAGGTAGTTAAGATAATTGTACTACTAATTTCTATTGGTTCACTGAAAGGAGCAGCTAATGCTTAATTTTTTGACTAATTTTGCATGCTTGTATCTGGTAATCTGAAAAACTACTTTGAAGACAATATGAAATATAACAACTATTGTTGAATTACTATCATTTTGGGTCTTTTTGAAATTTTATGTAATTTCTAAGGATTTTTATTATTTTTATTCTCTTTAAAATAGAAAAGAAAGAAAACAGAAAAGTGAAAACATATTTTTTAGAAAAATGAATATAACTAGACATGACTCTGTTAAATGAACTAAGACCAAACTAGATAAACATCATGTGTTTATTTTCTATATGGGCTCTAGAAAAAATATATAACAGGAAAGTAGGAGATTATTAAGGAATGGCATAGGACTCAGGTAGAAGAAGGAAGGACAAAGGAGTGTGATGGGAGGTTAGAAGTGATCAAAATATGTTCTGTGCATGTAAGACATGGCAATATAAAACCCACTATTCAATATAAGCAATATGTACTGATAAAATACTAATAGTTATTTCATATGCTGGAATTTGAAATGCATTACTGAGATGCCCTCTGCCTATGAAACGCAATCGCCAACCCACAATCACCAACTCGTTTGCCATCTCTAGTTACTTTGAAATGAGTCTGAAGAAAGAGTGTTAACATTCATAATTTGGTGAACAGTATTTCATGCATATTTAAATGTAACTCAGACTCTTGAAAAATAGATAGAACAGAAGATAGCCAGAAAGACACTAACCCAAAAAACCAGTAAACAGAAATTTGATACCACTCAATAACTAAGAAATTCGCATTAAAGTAGAAGAAATCATTACTTGACAAAAGTATGATCAAACTGGAAAATACAATGATGACTAACCAGTGTGTAAATATCTAGGTAAAGCCAAACTATACAACAGAAATCTTATACAAATGTAGGGAGAAAGTCCACGTATTATCACTGCATGAGACAGCCTCTCATCTCTGGGATCAAATGGCTGACCTACACAACTTACCGAAGGGGATACTGCTATTATGATGATGATGACGGTGACTGTATCTAACCGTTTCAGAGTCTCACTCTATGGTAGGCTGACTTCTCATGGAGGAAAGGTTTTCGCCTCATAGTATCTAGGAAGCAGAGAACAGGTAATGAGCCATAGAGAACTAGGCCAATGACCAGATGTAGTCCCCAAAGTTACTCCTCCTTGACCCACTTCCTCTGAGTAGGCCCCAGCCCCTAACAGCACATCCATATATAAACCCATCTCTGCGTCCACCCCTGATGGGATTAGTGCCCTCAAAATGTAATCACCTGTACCAGTCATTTAATCCAGCCATAAGGAATCCAAGCAAGTTGACAATTAAAACCGACCGGTACAATCACAGAGATAAAATACATATCTCTCAGAAATTCATCAATAAATATACAGAGTTAAAACATATGTGTGTGGCTAGGGATATAGCTCAGTGTCAAGGTATTTGTGTGGCAAATGCTAGCTCCTGAATTAGATTCCTGGCACCAAAAAAATTAAAAATAAAATAAAACATATGTGTGGATATTTATTATGTTTATAATAAATACATAATTATCTTAATGATAGAAACTTTTAAAACATGTATTAGATCCATTTATTGTCACTCATACATATTTACATACAATAAGTCATAATTTGTGAAATTCATGCTTTATGCCCACATACAATTTATAGAAATAAAATTTGAACAAATAACTCTACCAAACAAATATATAGAATAAATACTCTTACTAAAATATGATCAAATTAGAAACGAACAAAAGTGTCTAAAAAGCACTTTACACCTGGAAATTTAAATACACTTATAAATATTTCTTAGGTCAAAGAATGAATCATGAGTGAGTGGAAGAAATGTCTGAATACTTAGCTGCCCCAGAAAATACTGATGAGCATCTGGAAATAAAAGCCCAGAGAGAAATTAAAGGGAGTTCAGGCCTTCAGGCTCCACAGGAAAACTGACAGAAGAGAGGAAGAAATTAGGATTCACTGTGACAGGATAAATATCTCACTGCCACAGACCTGAGACTGCACAGTGCAGCTGGAGCTGCTGTGTAGCTGATCTGAAGTGGGGAAGATCAGCAAACACAAATTTGCTGCTTACCAGGAGGCTGAGACCTGACTGGGAGAGTCTTGTGTAGTTGGATGCAGCAGTGAGAACATGAGACGCTTGTCCTAATGGCCCACCCCACAGTCATCGGTTAGTGAGTACAGCAGAGCAGTGCCCCGTACACAGTCATGCAGAGTAGTAGCCGATGGGTGGGACCGCTGTTTTATCTCAAAGTGCTCAGGGCTCCAACTCTAGTGGCAGAAGAGCCCCAGTGTCACTTTAATATCCTGGAGTTAAATGAGGGAAGGACTCTCCAGCTACAGTAGACAGCTGACCGTTGGATAGCAGACTGGGAATAACTCAGCTAAGAAGCAGGAGCTAGGACCCAGACTCCATTCTGGCGAATGCCAAAACCCAGTCTTAGCCCTAGCTACAGAGAACTATAAGAAGCCTCCTGCTCTGAAGCACAATCAGGAAAACTGCCTTGACCTGTGGCAGGAAAAGGACAATGTCTCCTCCCCTCCTGCCCTGTGACCAGCAACACGAGAAGGCAAGTATCCTTGAGTGGGCACCACCACCTGCTCTGCGACTAGCAGGAAAACAGCCTTGGCTGGCTGGGGACAAGAACACTGTTGATGTATGCCTGTTTTCTTTCTTGTCTTTGGATTTTTGGTTCTTGTGTTTTCTTTTT
>PVLD010018626.1:0-38528 GCA_004027595.1 Dinomys branickii | reverse complement strand
ACCAGCTATTCCTCTTCTGGGTATTTTCCCAGAAGATCTGAAAACATCATATCACTCTGATATATGTGCACCCATGTTTATAGCAGCGCAATTTGTAATAGCTAAAATGTGGAAGCAACCCAAGTGTCCATCCACAGAAGACTGGATTAAAAAATTGTGGCATTTTTATATAATGGAATATTATTCAGCTATAAAGAAAAACAGTTTTGGGGACTTTGTAGGCAAGTGGTCAAAACTGGAGTCCATACTCATAAGTGAAATAAATCAATGGTACATGTGCAGGCAACGTATTGTATCAGTGGTGTAAGAACCTGAGGGTGGGAATATAAACTAAGAGACATGAAGGAAATCTGTTCAAAGACAAAGAGCAGGTGGGACGAGGGAAAGGAGAAAAGAAAGACAAAAATGTATGTATGTATATATGAATATACATATATGCAGGAGGGCTAACATGGTTCTACTATTGTATTATATCACTTAATGCTATGGAGTAATCGATGACGGGTTATTTGATCAATATTGTATGTCTGTATGTATTATCCTGAACATACACTTCGAAGATATCAATATGTAAAGCATCAACTATTGGTGGTTTTGTTGTTGTTGTTGTTGTTGTTTGCCTGTTTTGTTTTCTGTCTTTGGATGTTTGGTTTTTGTGTTTTTATGTTGTTGAGAGGATTAAGGGTCTGACCAATTTTGCATGTCTGTATATGGGTTCATACATTTACACTTCGAAGATATCAATGGATAAAGCAGTAACCACTGTTCAGACCATGTCACCTTGTCTATAGATCAGTTGTGATTGTACTATTTTTTATGCTAATAGGTGTCTGTTTGTTAATATGTTTTTGTACTTTTATTTTGAAAAAAAAAAGAAAAGAAAGGCCTTTGTTGAACCTCCGGAGTAAAGTCATTAGCAAATCTTCCACTGCGGTTATGCTTTATAACAACCAATTTCATAAACTCTTTTTCCCACTTGCAGCCAATTTGCTATCATATTGTAAATCAGAATGAACCCCTATCCTCAATCTCATTAAAAGAAGAGTTTTAATCTCTTCTCCCTAGGTTCCTTATCACCAAGAAAACATATTCAATAACAGAGATCACAGTGGAACTGTTGGGATTACAAAATTTCATTACTTTCATAAAATTTGTCATAGCGCATTTACAGATAGGCAATGAATTCTCACAGACTACTATGCCTGTCAAAATAAATGATTTGGGCTCTGTTGAAGATTGGACAAGATAACCTTATTATCCTTCAGTCCCATCTTCCCTGAGATTCAGCGATGATTATGACATGAATCCTGAGGGGTTTCACTTCTTGGGGAAGAATGAAGCATCAAAAACAAGGAGATGTCAGGTAGACCCCTTCAGTGTTGGGTAACTGTAAACTTAAAGGTAACTCCAGAGATAATTGGCCTTAGTAGAAATATCATTTGGCTCTATCAAAAAGATTTGCTTTTCTGGATGTTTAGCAAGGTAAATAAAAACACAGAATATGGAAAAAGACTTTTAAGTTCCCACTTTTTTTTTAATGCTTTCAATTAACCTGTATTAAGAACCTCTATAGTTAATATTGTGTTGTCTTCAGAATCTTGATGTCCCCAGTTGAAAAGGGATCATTTTCTGCTCCCAAGCATCTATAATCAAATATTTTATGTCAGTTCATTAAATATATGCTGTTAAGTTGGTATTTAAAGGGGGGTCAGAAAACATGACTGTAAATGAAATGCAGAGGTCCTCGGATAATCTCTAGAGATGTGGCATTTGGGCTAATAACTGAAAGAAGAGAATTTGGTCAGAAAAGGATCCAGACTGAGTGAGCGTCAATAAGCATAAAAGCCCAGGTACTGAGAAACCTATGAAACTAATACACTGGGAAGTTCAAGAAAGATCACACTGTGCTCCTGAGCAGAGGGCAAATCCTTAAGAATGAAGAACTTCATAAATTACACCAAGATGTTTGAATTTTATCCTGGACACTAACTGGAAATAATATTTTAAGGGGAAAAATGAGTGCTGATATTTTCCCATAAGCAAGTGACTGTCAGTCATAACAGTACAATTTTGAGTGGTAATCGGCAGTTCTATTGGGTGGTAGAATCTGGAAAGTAGAGAGGAAATACTAAACCACAACACTGGGAAAGAAAGGGGAAACTGACCCCAGACCAAACTATGACCTTAACAAGGAATACATAGGAACAAGATGCATAGGATTTGATAAATTGCTAGATATTCAGATGAGGAACAATCACTGTGTAAAATAGAGTTTTAGACTCTAAAATGGACAAAATATGAAAAGAAGCACAGTGGAAAGTTTGATTTTGTCACATTGCTTCTGATATGTCTGTGAAATATCCCAGAGAGGATGTCAGGAGGCAATCTATGAGGTTGTGCAGCCTTGCCAAGAGCAGAGAGCATGACGGGAGAGAGGTGAACTCTTCTGACATTCAGAACACTAAAATTTAAAGAACTTATTCCCACAGAGCTGCAGTTTCTTCATCTATAAAAAGCCATAATATCATTTCACAAATATCGTCTATTCCAAGCACTGCACTCATAATTTCATCCTGTTGGAAGAAGGCAAGACTGTTTTCTTTGATAAAGACATCAATTCCTTGGCAGCCCATCTCAAAGTATCCCATGAGACGAGGGATACAAGGAACTAAGAACTAGCACCTCTTCAGGCCACTGTATAATGAACTGTATCTAATCAAGAAACTAAATTTTTCAAATTCCAGAACATGATGGATACTTATTAGTGTGCTAATTGTCTTCTTTTTCCTTTTCTGTGATTATTTTAGGATTTTTGGCAAGTACTTGATGGTAATATCACCTGCCTCCTCCCGATATATCAAATTAGCAAAACATGAGCATTTTAATGGCAGTTCTAAGACATGATACAGCGTGGGAATTCCATTAGCCCATGGGAGGTGAAATGATGCAAGCTCATTCCAGTAGATGAAAAAGTTTTCCCATTGTCCTTCAAACCTCCCTGGGCTGGGAATAGAGCTCAGCGGCACAGCGCCTGCCTGGCAAGTGTGAGGTCTTGACTGTGTTTCCCAGTACCCACCTCAAAAATCCCTTCCTTTTCATCATGGATTTAATAAATACTGATTCTCTTCAGTGTGGCAGGTACTGTTTTAAGCAATAGTTACATAAACATGGGTTTAATATTATAAAAGTAAATAATAGTTTTGAATAGAAATACATACAAAATTTGAGACAAAATATTTTTACTTACTGGCAAGTATTAGGCACATAAAACTAGGGGAAGGATACATGTGATGTCTGAAAACAAGAGGTGAATGAGTCAGTTTGGGATAACTGGTGAGGGAAAGTGTCCACAAGGAGATGCCAGTTGAATGGAGACTTAATGATCACACACAGAGAACCAGGGATTCAGGGCTCTAAAGAGAAGAGAAAGAAGACCCACGACAGGAGGCCTTCTGTCTGCTTTCAAATAGCAGAAAGAGGGTCGGTGTATCCAGGGTTTAAATGATGTGGGGGCAGTCTGATCAGATATGAAAATGGAGGCAATGCTAGAATAGGAAAAACCTTGGAAAAGGTTGAATTTTATGATAACTGAAATAAATCTCTAGAAATTTTGGAGAGAGAGAGGGGACTGATACAATCTAGATTTTAAGAAGGTCTTTTTGGATTGTCTGGGGAGATGGAGTAAGACAGGGTAAGACTAAGGATGACACCATTCGCTTATTTATAGGGATAACCTCCTGCCAAGGAGACCTCCTGAGTGCAGCTGGAAGGCCACCAGTGAGAGCTGGTAGAAAACCATTACTAAGCATTAATCAAAGAAACATGCAACTTAATAAGAGGAATTCTTTCCTGCTGGAAGCTGTCATTAAATCATCGCTTAGTATCACAGAAAATCCATAAAGAATTCCATCTTTTTATCTTGAAGTATTTATTTCCCCAGCTTCAGCTATACATTCTTTTTTCTAAAAATAATCCTTCTTTAAAAATAGTGACCAAAGCCTCATTTTCTGTCTCCCAAGTATTTATGTATAAAGTATAAGGCATTGTGACTTCCTCTGAGCATTTACTGTTAAAAGTAAGTTACGTTTCAACATTGTTATTTTAAACCCCAAACGCTAAATGAAACCATATTTTACATCGAATAAAAGAAAAGACTAAGAAATTTTGTTAAATAAGATCAGCAGTATAAATCCAACTGAACTGTTTAACTGCATAATTGCTGGTGAAAGTTTACTCACTAAAATTTCTGTAGAAAGCCAGAGAATGGAAAATGAATAATATTTTGATGCAAAGTAATCAAAGAATCGTAGAAATCATACAAATGTTAAAGTTCTTTTAAAGCATTGATGAGAATTAAGTTGGATGTAAATAAGTACTTAAATTTTATTATATTTATAACATTTTGATTATAAATGGAAAGTCATGTAGATTATTAAATTGAATAAAAATGTGTGAATTTTGGTGGTTTAAACTTTTTAAAAAATCTGAGTAAGCAGCTTCCAAGCTATATTGCAGTCTTTACAATAAATTTAGCAATGTGATGATACCGTAGGGCATTTCCTTATTTGTGTAAGACTAAACTCATAGTCACTTACACTTCCACGGAATTATTTTTTCACTGTTACTGACTTCCTTGCAAGTCACTGCATATTTAGATTAATTTTTCTTTGTCAGTTACTTTTCCACTTAGGTGATCCATATGTATACTCAAAATCTAAATGTCTAAACCATAACTCATAATTCCTGCCTCCCCTGCACCATTGAGCTGCTTAATTCTAAATCTTCAGTGAAGGGGATCAGAGCCTCACCATAAGAGCACAGCGTCGCCAGGGTCCCTTGCTTTCCGCTGATGCCTTCACTTGCTTCTCTCCCCTATGCACTGGGTCGGTCCGTCCACTTTTTATAACTACCATTAGAATTATAGCATAACCTGTTCTCATTTCTTGAATAAATTCCTATAACCCAGTGATAGAATCTTTCTTTTGTGATAGTTCTTTATTCACTCGGGCACCAAAATTATCTTTGTCATGGAAATATTGGGATTTAAGATCATGAGTGGCTTTTTATTCTTTTCCTGGACCACATTACCTGCCCGTTTAACAGACACGTGTGCCAAGTTGCATCCACAAATTCTTCTAGCACACAAAAACCGCACGCTCCTGCCTAGGGTCCTTACGTTAACTAGTGACTGACTACAGCTCTTTTTGGTCTATTTTTTCTGGAGTTTTTCTTAGCATGTGTGTTTCAGTTTAAATATTGTCTCTAAAGGGCCTTGCACTACCGTTTGCTGTGAATCCCTAGGCATGCTCTGTTATCGTCTCTAGATACATTGGCTACCATCACACAGATCCTTATGGGATATATGAGTGCTAAGGGATTAAGTATCTGTTGTATACAACCGCATACTCAGTTTTCGATTGGTCCCTACTACCTAACAAAGTCCATATCTAGAAGATACACATGTGGACTTGTGTATGCACATTCATGTGTGTGTGTGTTTCAATCTATATATCTGATGAAATGAATGGATAGTTGCATTTGGTTAAAGCTAATGACATCCAAATACCACCTTTGCAGTACTTCATGGTCCTACATTTCATGGTAGTCAGTTAAGTAACTCAAAATACGTTTATTCTAATTTTCATAAAGACAGTTTTTGAAAATGATATCATATAAAACATATATAGTTCTGTTAAAATTATATGCTATTTATATCAATATTTCTTTGCAATAACAAGAACAAGTGGGTTGCTTGTGGAATAACAGTTTTCACTCCCTATTCTGTGGGTAATTCCTTAATTGTTTGGGTTTTTTATTGAACTTTTAATTTTAACTTTTACATTTTTATTAGTACATGTTTTCAGTATATAATAGTTATATATATCGTGGGGAGATGATAAATACACATAGTGCATCTTAATTATTATTATTTGCCTTTTACTTCTCTTCCTTTCCCCCTCCTGGGCTCCCGTAGTCCCCTACACATTTGCAAAATAATAGGGATCCTTGTTCCCTATTATCTGTCTTTCCTTTTGGTTTTAAAAATATTTATACTTTGGGTTTCTCACATAAGAGAAAGCACGTTTTATTTGTGATTGTGTGTGTGACATATTTCACCAAACTTTTGATCTCAAAGAGTATGCGTTCTCCTTCTCTCCACTTACAGCCCTCGTTGGGTAATTTTTACTTTTAATTTTCTAACACCTTGATATAAATGCCTATTAATATTGAGCACTGTGTGAATAGCCTTAATTTCATCTTATCGATGATTGGAATCTACATTTTCCTAGAAAAAGCCAACAATAATTCCAAAAACCATAGCAAGATTTATCAACCAGTTTTGATATATTCTTGATGGGTTTTTTCTTGCTGGTATTTGTCTTTTCTATTTACTTATAGTTTTATTCAAGATTTCAGATTCCAAAATCAAACAAGCACTCAACTAAAAGAAAACCATAGGCCTATATCCTTAATAAACATAGGTAGAAAATATTCAAAAAATATACCAGAAAAAAGAATACAGCAATTCATTGAAAAGATCATATTTACAATGAAGTAGGTTTTGTCCCAGGGATACAAAGGTGGTACAAAATATACAAATCAATAAACATAATACAGTACATAGACAGAAGTGCAACAAAAATCACATGGCCATTCTGATAAATGCAGAAAAAACCTTAGACAAATTGCAACACCCATTGATGACAAAAACCTTGATGAACATAGATCTAGAAGAATCTTATATAGTGTTCTAAATATTAGTTGGAGCAAAGAGGCAAGAGAAAGAAAAGGGATATACACAGGAAAGAAATAAGTCAAAGTATAATTATTTACAGAGAACATAGTCTCTACAGAGAAGACCCAAAAATTCTACCAAAGCCCTTAAAAATAATAAACAAATTAAGCAGTGTAGCAGATTATAAAATAAACACACAAAAATCAAGTTTCTGTACACTAATAATGAACCCACCAAGAAAGACATAGGATAGCAATACCATTAACAATGGCCTCAAGAAAAATTAAAAACCTAGGAATTAATCTGAACAAAAAAGTGAAAAGTGTTTATAATAAAACTATAAAACTTTGAAAAAGAAATTCAAAAAGATCATCAGAAAATGGAAAGATATCTCCTGTAACTGGACAGACAGAATGATTATTGTCAAAATGGATATACTACCAAAACCAAAATATAGACTATTAAGTATAAAATCATCAAAATGATCATCATTAAGTAGTAATCAGCAAAGTATATTAGCAAGCCCAATCAAAATACCTACAGTATACCTTATATTACTAGAAAAATTCCTAAAATTGGTATAGAACTAGAAGTGACCCAGAAAAATGAAAGCAATCCTACACAATAAGAGAAAAGCAGGACACATCACAATCCCAGATTTCAAGTTACATTACAAAGCCGCATTGATCAAAACAGCATGCTATTGGCACAAAAATAGACATGAGAATTAGTTGAACAGAAGATGCTGAAACAACCCCAGACACATTCATTTATTTGATCTTTTAAAAAGACAACAAAACATACCTTGATGGAAATACAACCTCTTCAACAAATGGTCCTGGGAAAAGTGGCTACATACATGCTAAGATGGAATCTAGACCCATATTTATCACCATGTACAAAAATAAAATCGAAATGGGCCAATGAATTGGTTATTAATGTAGAAACACTTATTCTGTTCTAAGATAAAATAGGTGAAACTCTTGATGACATAGGCATAAAGACTCTTTGAACAGAATCCCAAATGCACAAAAAATAACATCAATAATCAACAAATGGGACTATATTAAATTAAAAAGCTTCTGCACAGCAAAGGAAATACCCATTAGAGTACAGAGATAATCTATAGCCAAGAAAACATATTTTGTTACCTACTTCTTGGAAAGAGGACTAATATCTAAAACATATAAAGACCTCAGAATATTTGACTTTCAAAGTAAGAGGCCGAGTTAAAATATATGCAATTGAAATGAACAGACACTTCTGTGAAGAAGTACAAATTGCTAATAAATAAATGAAGAAATATTTAACATCACTGGCTCTTAGAGGAATATAAACTGAAACAATATTAAGATTTTACTTTACTCCAGAAAAATGACTGTGGTCAATGAATTAAATAATAGCAGACATTGACACGGCTGTGAGGAAAAAGAAATATTGCTACAGAGTGGGAATATAAACTAGTACAACCACTATAAAAATCAGCCTAGAGATTCCTCAAAAAATTGAAGTGGGAAGTTCAGTTGACCCAGGTATTCCCCTTCTAGGTTTTCCAAAGAGAATTAAACACATCCTATTACAGTGATACAAGCATTGCTATGTTTAGACTTTTATTTTTATTTTCATTTTTTTGGTACCAGGGATTGAACTCAGGACCTCACACTTACCAGGTAGCTGCTGTGCCACTGAGCTATATCCCCAGCTGCAGAATTCCTATATGTATAGCAACATAATTCTTAGTAGCTAAATCTTCAAAGAGCCCTGTGTGCTCAGAAGCAGATAATTAGATAAAAAATGTCTTATGAATAGACAACGGAATACTACTCTGCCATGAAGAAGAATAAATTTGAATCATTTCCAGAAAAATATGTGGGCATTGATACCACAATATTAAGTGAAGGGAATCACACACACCAGGTTAACTATCACATGGTTTCTTTTATATAAGAAACCAAAGGATATGTAATTTAAAGAGCAAAACAAAAGATGGACAATAGGAATGCGGGAGACATATATTTTGCAAGTAGGGAAAGAATCTAGATGCGGAGGGGTGGCAGAGAGGGGAAAGGGAAGCAAAATGAACTGAAACATTACACAGACGTGTCAGCTCCCCATGAAGATTGTAACTGCTACGTACTGCACACTTGGAGTAAAACAAATTTAAGAAGATTTATGTTTGCAGACACTCTAGCTAATTTCTAGTTCTCTTCGATCCGAAGTTCAGTGAACTGTAAAATGGAAGACGAAAGTGTATGAGCCATCAGATCACTAGATTGTAAACACTGAACATTCCTTTACTAAAGCTTCCAAACATTTCAGAGTAATCATCTGCCTGTTGTGGAAGGGGGAAAAAACCCCACAAAACTGGTCGCTTAATTGGGCTATATGTTACCAGAGGCTCAACAGGAATTTAATTGCACAGTTTATCCCATTTTCTATCCCTCTACTGAGCCATCGCTTCGGCATCAATGGTATGTACATTTAAAGTGAGGGAAAGAGCACAAAATCTATTTTTATCTTCCTTGTTACCTGTCCTATTTGTATAGACACGTTATATGTTAGACTCTCACGGGCTCTCATTTTACCAAGTTAACAGATAAAAATGGTTTCTTGGATTAAAAAGTAGGGCAATGAGGCAAAATCAGAGTAGATATGAGATACATGAGGTTTTATATCAGGCAAGGGAATTATAAACATATATTGTTTTCTACCTAACAAATTCATTTGTCAGCAAAGGGAACTGTTTGGAGGGAGGATTATTTTTGCTGCATATGTGTGAAGTGTGCATAATAAGTCATTTAAATCAAGGCTGTACATTGTCTGGAGGCAATTATTCTCTTCTTTATTTGTCAAATGTAAAAAGCCAATTGTAAGCAGTTTTGTACTGTTATTTGCTGCAATTATGCACTCCTTTGACAAAGGATAATGATTTATTTTTCAAAAAAGTTGCTGCAGGGTTACTTTGCGGAATTTATAGTGTAACAGGGAGAAATAATTAACCGAACAGGTACACAGGAGAGAGAAAGATGCAAGCATAAGATCTGAAATAAATCAACTCACCTAAACATTTATACATACAGTTTTTAAGTTCTTCATAATCATTTCAGATCTGCTTAATAGCATCGGAGCATAATATTAACCCCAAATGAAACTTTTAATTTTGACCTCTCCCTTCTATCCCATGAGAATAAGTGATAGAAACAGAGACAGGTGGTATTGTACTATTTTTTTAAAATGCTAATGAGAAGGTAACATTAAATATGAATGAGCCAGCAAGTGAGAGAAAAGTTGGCATGATGAGTCCTAGGCAATGTCAGCCCACTGCGCGGTGAAAATGCTGGGCTTTCCAAGGGGGAAGTGTGGTTTTCAAAGACCTTTTTCAGCCTGGAGATTTAAGATGAGATTCTTACAGAAGTCAAGGTACAGTGGATAATCCTTCTGCTGTGGTTTCACTCAATTTTATGATTTCATATCGTTATATTTCACTTGTTGAGCTTTTAATAACTGAAAAAACTAATGGTAACTTTTAAATGACTTCATAATAACTCTTTTTGCCTTTGTCGTCCATCGTGTAGGACAGCTTCTGCTTTAGCCAACAGGGAAAGAGGGAAAAAACAATCAGAACAAGAATAGACACAATAAGCACATTATACTCTTCGAAGTTCTGTCAAGCAGAGCTGTTGGAATTCCACGTTTCTCCTGCACCTTTTGTTTCCCAGCAGAGACTTGTGTAGCTGGTGAGGTCTACTTAGTGGCCTTGTATTTGTCTGTGGGCAGCCTTTTCTTCTCCCATGGCATTAGCAAGTTTATTGCTATGTTCTAATTCCCATTATGCAGCCCAAACTTAAGCTAGTTTGCTCTTGCAGCGGTATCACCTATTTTATAATTACTAGTAAAATCTGCTAAACTTCATCAGTAATTGTATTTCATTAATGAATTGTTCCCTTGTAGCACATGTTACAGCTGTTCTTGAGCTTACCAATAGTTCAAATTTTAGAGTACTCATATTTATCTGCGTTTCTCAATTGCTTATGGCTTTTATTGGGGGGGGATTTGTGTTCAGTCTCCTCAGTCCTTAATGGAAAGATAAAACAAGTTCCAACCTAAATCTATGCTTCTCATCCTGTGATAGACTGACAACTGGTAGTTGACTTGTAACACCCAACTGGACTGAACCAGCATAAGGCTGAGAGTGGGGCACCCACCTGAGGGTTGTTGCCAGTAGCATAAGAGGCAGAACTGGAGAAAGAAGTTTAGAGGCTTTCAGGAAGCTGTTAGGAAGCTGTTGCTTGTCTTGAGAACCTTGTCAGGCTGGCTTTCCTGATCAACTCAGCAGTTCCCATCATTAAATGAGCTTGGGGCATTATATTAGCAGAGAACGGTTGGGGGAGCTCTGGTCCTCACTTTGAGCTTTGCTTCCAGGTCTTGGAGAAGAAGATGGTGCAC
Source organism: Dinomys branickii (assembly GCA_004027595.1). NCBI lineage: Eukaryota > Metazoa > Chordata > Mammalia > Rodentia > Dinomyidae > Dinomys > Dinomys branickii. Next base: position 27,346 of record PVLD010018626.1, on the reverse strand, counting down.
TATTTAATCTCCTGAAAAGCTTATTGCACTGGCTTTGGTGATAGGAACTCAGCTGTTATCGTCAGAGGAGCTCCAGACCTCATGTCTGAGGATGGCTCTGGTACCTTTCAGGGGAGCTCTGGCTCTCACCTTGAGCATTGCTTCCTGGATCCAGTGCATATCCCTCAGCCTACTAGCACAGATCCTCCATCCCGCTGATGCAGATTTTCTAGTTTCCACCCCTGACCTTTGGGTCTTCCCAGCACAGATCTGTGAAACAGTCCTGCGTGAGACATTGTTGTAGGCTTTTGGGCTCATGGGGGACAATGCCATGAGCTCTAGGTCTTCAGCAGGACTCATGCAGGACATTGCCGTGGGATCCACACCCTTAGCTGGATTCTTTCATTCTTTAACAGGTAGACAGATTTCCTGCACTGTCTTTGTATATGACTCTTTGGGTGACTATTATGAAATAATCCTACAAATTATGTGTCCTGTGTTAAATTGTTTCCTCTTATAAACCCCAAGCCCCAAAGCATTCTAAAATCAGTTCCTGTTCAAGGCGTGTTTTCTGCTCCAGTGAACTCTGTTCTCACCCAAGACAATACAGGAGCTTCTGCCCCTACTCTCAGCCTTCTTTCTGATAATCGAAGTAGTCTGAGATCTGACACAAGTCATATCAAGAGGAACTCATAGGTCTTCTTCCTGGGGATTTTCCTGACATCCTCTGGACTTCTTTGCAGAGATAATTCTTGTCTCTTGTGTTGTCTGCTCCTCCAGCTCCACGGTTTCTATGCTAATCCTTTTCCCTTCCTGATCTCTAATTGCAGAAGTAAGAAATTTGTACTTTGGTCCAGATACTGTACACAAATGGCTTAAATTATGAAACGGTATATATTTGCATTATGAACACATTTTTTGTAATTTAAAAATTGATAGAAAAAAGTTTTAGTCTTCATACATATAGCAAAAGTTAGTACTCAAATTGAACATAATTTTACCCTATTTTTTGTTTTCAGTTTGTCAGCAGTTAAAACAAATTTTGCTAGATTAAAAAATGACAAAATGATTCTTTTTTACTCTCTCATTTTTTTAGTACAAATTCATTAACTGTACCTATTAATTAGGCACAGATGATATTTCCATAAATGTGTACATTGTGCATTGATTAAATCCAGCCTTCCTTTTTCCAAACCTCTCCCTATCCATCCCTAGTAAACACTATTCTACCTTCAGGTCAACTTTCTTTAGGTATCCATCTGTGAGACAGAGAGAACATCTACTTTTTGTCTTTTTGCATCTTTTTTTCTGTCTCATCGAACAGTATTGTCTAGTTCTGTCAATGTTGCGAAAAGTGACAGTTTTTCATTCTCCTTCATGGCTGAAGACTACTGTGTTGTGACTGTATAGCACACGTTAGTAATCCATTTATCTGTTGATACACCCCTAAGCTGATTCCATACCTTAGACTTGTGAGAACACCACGGTTCACATAGGCTTGCAGCCTGCTTATTTCACTTCCGTTGGATCTGTACCCAGAAATATGACAACTCGAGCCTATCGTAGAGCTTCTTTTAAGAATTTTTGGAAACAACTTTGCTGTTTTCCATAATGGATGTACTAATTTGTATTCCCACCAACAATGCACAAGAGCTCCTTTCTACCCACATACTTTCTAACATTTTAAAAGATAATCACCCTAAATGGGGTAAAGTGGTACCTTACTGTGGTTTTGCTTTACATTTCCCTAATAGCTATTGATATTGAGCATCTTCCATGTATTTGTTGGTCATCTCATTTATATATAAATATATATATGCCATTTGACTACATATATATTTTTTGAACATTTGCTCATTTTCAAAATTTGCATTTCTTTAAACCTTTTTGAATTGCTAAGAGCTGCGGGTATATCTCAGCAGCATGGTGCCTGCCTGGCAAGCACAGGACCTGAGTTTGATTCCCACTTACAAAAAAACCTCCAAAAAACAAAATAAAAAACCCTAAAAAACTCAACCCATTTGAATCGCTAGTACATTCTGGATATTAACCCTCTATGAGATGAATGGCCAGCAAATATCTTCTCCCATTCTGTAGGTCATCACTTTCTCTGTTGGTTGTCTTTATTACACAGAAGCATTTTATTTTACAGTCTTCTTAGGTGAAATATTTTGTTTTTGTTTTGTATATAGTTGGAATCCTATCTAGAAAAAATCATTGTGTATACCAAGATTTTAAAGATGTCTTGAACATTTCCTTTATATTTTCTTCTAGCAGTTTCAGAGATTCAGATTCTACATTTAGGGTATTGATGCATTTTGAGTTTATATTTACACAGTGTGAGAATAACCATTTCAATATTCTCCATTTCTGCATATGAATATCCAGTTTTTCCAGCATCAGTTATTGAAGAGACTGTCATTTTTCCAGTGTATATTGTTGGTACTTACATTAAGAATCAATTGTGCATAGATGAGGGGGTCACTTTCTACAATCTATATTCTCGATTGAACAGTGTGTCTGTATTTATACCAACACCTTGATGTTTGGTCACTGTGGTTACATCGTATGTCTTGAAATAAAGTTAAATGACACTTCCAGCTTTTGTTGTTGATGTTATTAGAGGTTACTTTGGCTACTTAACATCTTTCTTTTTTAACTTAAATTTTATAATTGTTTCAAGTTCTGTAAAGAATATGATTGGGATATTGATGGGGACCATATAAAATCTGTAGATTACTTTGGAATATTGGGACATTCTAACAATATCAGTTCTAATCCATGTACATCAAAAGTGTTTCCAGGTTTGTGTTTCTTTAATTTCTCGCATTATGTATTGTAAATTTTATTGTAGAATTTTTTTTACTTTCTCAGTTCAGTTTATTTTCAGCTCTTTTCGGTAGCTATTGTAGATGGCATTGCCTTCAGGGTTTCTTTCAGATAAATTCATTTTTGGTATATTGAAAAGCTACCAATGTTTACATGTTGATTTTATACTCTGCTATTTTACAAAATTTCTTTGTCCAGTCTAGTGAATTTTGGGTGGAATCTTTAGGTATTTCTTTGTATAAAATATCTGCAAAATAAGAACACATTTTCCCCCACTTAAAGTTTGGTATTGGTCATTATTTTTTCTCTTGCCTAATTGTTCTTGTTAAAACTTTAAATACATCTAGTACTGTACTGTATAAGATTGGTAATAGTATGTTCCTGATGTTATTAGAAGATAAGTTTTTAACTTTTCTCCATCAATATGATGTTGGCTAGGAGCTTTTCATTCATTATTCATTATTTGAATACAAAAGTATTATTTATTATTTGAGTACAAATTCTTTTGTACTTAATTTCTTCAGGGCTTTTCTGTTGAAGGGATATTGACTTTTTCAAATGTTTTTACTGTAATTGAGATGATTATTTGCTTTTTATCCATCACTTTTTCAATGTGATGTATTATTTGTTTATTTGTATATATTGAACTACCAAATAAGGTGGTTCTTATCCAGGACCTCATAAAATAGTGAGGGAGAATACTTCTAAAAATTCAAAAACATGCTGGTAAATAATGATAAATGCCATAATATAGCCGTACATAAGTTCAATGGTTTTGAGAATCATACACAAGAAAAATCACTTTATATTTGATTAGAAAGAAAGTTACAGTCAGTTATTCATTTTAGTAATTTGAAGAATTTGTTAAATTCAAATGAGTAACATAAATGATGGATCTAGGTACATGGAATAGATGCAAAATAACTGAATGTAGAAATTTACTCAAAAAGGGCTGGGGATATAGCACAGAGGAATAAGTGCCTACCTGGCAAGCACAAGGTCCTGAGTTCAATCCCCAGTACCACAAAAAATAAATAAATAAATAAATAAGAAATTTATTCAAAAATTGAGAAATAATTTTGTGATATCTACTCCAGAAAGCAAGTGCAGCTGTACAGAGTACGGGTTGAGACTCTAGGTCTGGAATGGGACATTTCTTGATTTTATTCATGGTGTTTTTAAAGAATTATATGTCATCGATGAAGTTACCTAACGTCCCTGAACTGGAGTTCCCTGAAGAGTAATGATGCAGTGAGTGTAATAGGTCGAACTTCTGGTTACCAGAAGAGAGAAAGGGGCAGAAAGGCGAGGCAAGAAGTACAGAGAGAGAAAACAGAGCTTCGAGGTGGCTGCTGTGGACACTTAGACTTTACGTAGGAATGTCCCATTTCAACTGGAGTTCTATGGTTGGTTTATTGAGCACATGAAGCTATTATTTAAATTGATTAGGTTCAAAAGAACCATCAATTTAAACCTTTTAGGTTAGTTCAATTCATTTCAAAAGCTAACATCTCAGGGCCGGGAATATAGCTCAAGGGTACAGTGCCTGCCTGAGAAGCAGGAGGTCGTGAATTGTACTTTGGGTAACAAAAGTTAAAAACAAAAAAACCCTGACATCTTGACATTGAAAATTCAAAGATGAGTAATAACTATAATTTATCTTCAGACCATTATATATCTACATTTCATTAGAGTCTAGATAGTACTAGAACATTCCCATAAACTAGTGTAGGAAAGACCAAGCAATGGAATAAAATATTTTTAGGTAATATATCATTCTGGTATTATAATACAGGATATTTTATATAATTAATACAATGATATAGTTTATGATAATATAATTCTTCCATTTGTTTCAACTATCTGCTAACAACATTATTTATTAATCTCCTTGTTAACCATTGCTTCTTGAAAAATCTTAGCTTGATTTCCATGTTTCTTAATGTTTAAATATTACTTGCTAAAAATTATAGAAGTTTCTCCAGCAAGTTATCAATGATAAATTATTTTAACCCATCCAAAGATGTCTTTGGGTAACATTTAGATTAAACAATTGTTTAACTGGATGCAAACCTGGCAGCTGGCATGTGTTTTCTCTCAACTTGATAAAACATTCTCCTGCTTCCTGATGTCAATGATTTCCCCATTGTTTTCTAACTCAATTAATTTACTTAAAATATTTAAGATTTTTGTGCTTTATTTAAGTGGTTATAGTTCTTTTTCTCTTAAAAATCTGTTTATTTTCTTTATTTTATGTATGCTTATCCTTTTCTATCACATCCTTACATTTTGGTTTGACTCCTTTCTCTCAGTTCCTTTAATTACTTTTTGTAATATATGTGTTTACTGACAGTTTTCATATTTCTACTTCACAGTGAGAATTGTTTGATATACTTTTTGAAAAGCCATGTTGTTTTTATATATGGACATGAGTGTGTGTCTAAAATTTTCAAAACAATTGACTTATTCATGGCATATCTTGGTGCAGATTCACTAGAAAAAATATCTGTGACTAAACTTAAATGCTAACATCAATATTGAAGGAAAAACATATAGGAAAGGAGGACTGAGGGAATAAGGAAAGTGAGCTAGGGAAGAACAAGAGTAAAAACAGCCTTACTAAGACGTCCACAGATGCGTGGAAAGTGCAGCTTGTACATGCTGTCCAAAAAATTCCATGCAGCACTACATTTTGGAAGAATCCACTGATAGAAGGGTTAGAGGGAGGGTAGTACATCTCTCTTCAAATCTCTTTCTCCAGCTAAACAAATTCTACTAGCAAGTGGGGATGTTCCCTTGTACTTTACCTAGGAAAAGCAGAATGTCCACGAATCTATTCTAGTCAGTGTGCTAGTGTCATAGGTTCTTTTGTTCATTAATGCTGTATGCTTGTCCTCTTTGGTCTGCATAGGTGTACGTGGAATTTGTCTGTGTTATCCTCTCTTGGCTGGGGTACAGTACCCAACATAACTCTGCAGAGGAAAGGTTTTTATTTTTGGGTTTTTTTGTCTTATGGTTTGTAGAGGTTTCAGTTGGCTGATTCTGAGGCAGGATGGTACAAACAGTTTATAGCGCGGCAATCAGGAAGCGGACAAGGATCAGGCAAGGAGACTCACCTCTTCCTAAAGACTTCACCTCCCAACATCACACCCACCTATGAACTCACCGTGGACTAATCCTGTCATGAGTATCACATACCCGTGATTCAGTCACCTGCCCCAAACCCATGAGTGCGGCTTTGGCGGGACATCTAGATATCAACCCTAATAGCATCTATAATGAGGCAGAGATATTTAAATCCAAAAATCATGTGTCACTGTTAAAGTTGCTCATATAGGAATTGAGACAAACAAACGAGGCTCTGGCAGCAAGGAGGACAAACTGGTGAGCTGAAATCAGTGACACAAACTGGTATGGAGAACGTGTTTATTTTGTGCAAGTGTCGTGTGTCCTGGAAAACAACAGATGTTTGTTTTATGAAACTCTGTCCTACTTTAAGGTGTTCTCCATAAGTTTTCATGTTAATTTCATGACTCAGAATTATAACACCATCATAGAAAGTAAAATTTTGTTTCAATACTTGCCCATGTAAAATAAATTTATAGTAGATGACTTTGTCTCCCATCTTAGAACTTAGGAACATAGAAAAAAATTTTTTCAATAATTTTCCAACCTTTTCCTGAACGGGCTCAACCTATAAAGGTTTACTTTTTATAAATACAAATAAGTTGTAGCTACACTTACCTCCTACTATCCAGTAATGGTTATGAAAAACTAGCTATAAGAACATAGACTCTAAACTTAGGTAAAATAAAGGGAAAGGAGAAAAAAAGAAAAAAGAAAATCATAGTAGCTTTATCAGGGTTATTGACTGTGTATTGTTCTGGCTTTAACTGTTTATTTTCTTGACCATTAATACCTTACCTGTTTTTTAAATTTGCTTTTGATTTAAATACTTTGCTGTGTTTCATTTGTCAGTTCAGTGTGCTTATAACAGACAGAAGAGTTCTCTGGTTTCAGTTCAGGTCAACACATTTCCGGAAGTATCAATCAAAAGAAAAATGGAGAAAGCAGAGAAGAAATGTTCTAACCCAGCTGAAAAGAGTACTCTTAGGAAGGGGAATATGGCCGCTGGGCTGAGGGCAGAGCATAAATAATGCCAAACAAAGTTAAGGAACTTTGTGTGGTCCAGAATATAAAAGGACATATTAAGAATGTAGTGTTGACTCAAAACATATAGGTAGCAGTGAATAATTTTAAGTAAGGGAATAATGGATTTCTACTGTTATTTCTTAAATACAACTTTCCATAATTGTGTAAAGAGTATATTTGATGGACACAGGAAACTAGTTAGAAGACTAGTTAATTTGAACGCCGTTAATTTGCAATAAAAGGAGAGTAAAACAGCTTTAATACAATGAAAGAAGGAATTTCAATGATGATGTCATGTTTTGTGCTACATTCCTTTCTACCCAAGGTAATAGTGACTCAGAAGCAATTCACCTACTTAACTACATTTACTATATTACTATGACAACTGATACTTTACTACTAAGATAAAATTATCCCAACCTTGCCTTCTTGAAGGCCTTCTAGCCTGCTGCAACCAAAGAAATTTCTCTGAAATTTGAACTAAATCCTAGCACTTTCTGAATTTAAAACTTTCTGTGGCTTCTTAGCAACCTCCAGAGAAAGACCAAATTCTGGAAGGACACAGGTATACAGAAATGGGCCAACGAGTACCTTTGAACTTGGCTTTTTTTTTCTTTAGAGTAACTACCCATTCATATAATCTGAGATGCAGCCAGAGCAAAATGTTTTGGTCCCATGAACTCCTTCTTGCTTTGAGACTTTAGGTGCTTCTGTGGCTATGTTCTACCCCCTCTGATGACACCTCCTATCACACATGAAGACACACCATCTGAAAAACTATTGCTAATTTTCAAATTATAAATTTGGCATCATTCTTTAATTCCCTTGGAATGACTTACAAATTCCTAGAACTTACCAAGATTGGTGACATCCTTTTACCAAAATTATAATATTCTAATTTTAATTTCTCTTAGAAACTACCTCTGGGTTATCTTCAAATGACAATATTTTTATCTTGTCCTCTGAAGAAATAAAGAACTGATTATTTGAATAAGTGCCCAGATTTAACTATTTTAACTGTTTTCTCCCCCTTTAACAGTATCTAGTCAAAGTTTGCCAATCCATCAGGAATCATATAATCCTGGTGATTTATACACAACTTCCCAGTTAAGCGTCTCCTGATTCATGTCTAAAGCTGGTGTGAGCTCTTAGCTCCTAATGAAACCATGCAAAGCATAGTCATTGTTAATCATAAGTTGCTATATACTACTGAAGAGCATGAAAAAATAATAGGCTGCAGGAACTCCCCGGTTCCTGGCCTTTATTTGTTATCTTGCTTCACGTCTTGGGATAAATATATTTGAGAGTTCTGTCTTGTACAACTTCAGCTCTGGATCAGTTTCCAGAAGCCTGGAGCTGCTCCTCGGGTTGCATCCATCATCTTCCAGGGCACTGAACGGAATCTAAGAGCTAGTTACTCAGCTCAAGCATGTAATGCAGTTTACTGCTTATGTCAACACCCTTATCAGCACGTCTTTTCCTAAATCTGTGACGTGATTAAGCTATGATGGATTCCACTGGCCGTTAATATTGACATATTTTCTGCTAGTTTCAGAAACACATGATGCCCTTTGAAATATGTGAAAGGACTTTAATAGCTTGTCAAGGACAACTGACCAGACCCTGAGGTCAGACTGAGATATAATTAGGACAAAATAAATAGGTTAGGCTTAATTATATGAAGAGTTCAGTATTCCTGGCACATGAGTCATAGCCCATTGTTTCTGCTTATTTCAACTCTAGTTTTATGTTTATTCTATTAATCTCCCACATATTATACAAGTACGGATTTATATCTATGTCTGCTTCCAAGAATTGCTCCCATAAAGCCATCTTATTCCTTCTTTCCATAGGATAAAATTTCTCTCTTTCCTCATTTGTGTCTTTGTTGCTTATTTTGAAACAGGATCTTGCTATGTAGTCCAGGTCACCTTTGAACACACCATGTGGCCCAGACTGGCCTCAGACTTGCAGTGATCCTTCTATTGCAGCCTCCTGAGTGCTGGGATTACAGGTGTGTGCACCATACCCAGACTGCTTTTTTCTGCATAACTATTAATTTTGTGGTACAACTGACTGAAAAAGACATTTCGTGCATACTTACATTTGCATAATGAAAATTTTGTTGAAAATATTTGGTGTCAAATGGCAGTAACAAAAGTGTTTCATGAACAGATATCTGGATGGTTTCAGTGTTAGGAAAAGCAGTAGAGTGATTTAAATGATGAGAGTAAGACTTCTCATTACACAGGATTTCATTCTGAATTAACTTTTTGGTTTATTTTCACGTATACAAATTGTCTAAGCATGAAATGTTTATAGAGTCCCAGAAATATGCAAAAATATTCTGAATAATCTTTCATGTAAACCTGTACTTTCAAAGAGAGTGCTAATCATTCTTTAATGTTAATATGTTTTGATATAAATTCTTAGACTTGAAATAATTCTTAAAGGGAAAGTCTATATTCTTGTATATGAATATAATGTCAAAGTAAGGACAGGCATGACATAAGAGAACTTTCTAGCTCATAAAAGCATTTCTCAATCTTCTATATTAACAATCCATAATAACTTGTTATTTAAAGTTTTAAAATCTATATCTTATGTTCTTATTTCAAAAATTAAACACATTTCATTGCCTTAGATTTCCATTAATAATATTTCAATTAAAAATAGAAACAATAATCATCTACTGTAGATAATCTAAATCAACTTAGTAAGAAAATCAGGTTCACACAGTTGTCCTACTGCTCACTTATAACCTGGTACATTTCTACATCATTGCTTTTATATTTAACATAAAGTTCACTTTTTTGAAGATCTCATCTTTATACATTTTAGTAGATGAATTTTATAATCAGTGTAGCAGTTTCCCACTGAGATTTTGATTAGAAAAACATTTAAAAGTTAATTTGGAAGAAATAATGTCTCTATATGGTTGATTCCCTATTTGGACCCAATATATATATTTTAAGTAATTTTTAAAGTTTCATGTGTTAAGAGTTATAATCATATTTTAGTAAAAAACTTAAACATGTTTTTGTAGTTTAAAATATCTTCTAGTTTATTCCCTTTTGAATGCTTCTTCCCCCATCCCAATATCCTGCCCACAATTCCCAGACTGATGCATTGTTTTTTTGTTGTCAAATTTATTGTCATTGTTTTTATTTGCATACCTATTTCTACTTTCTAATTTCATTTGTGTAACTTCTTAGTTCATTGAATAGGAAATCATATCACATAAACAATAATTTTTTTCTTAGTCTTTACAAAGCTGAGAAATAATTTCTTTAATTTATTGATTTATGTGATGCTAAGAAACCATGCTGAAAAATAAAAGCAATAGTAAACATCCTTATCTTGTTATAAATTTGTACATGTCAGAAATTATGACAAAATTAGGAAATAGTATATTCAATTTCTAATATTTTTGTACATATGTTTACTATGTTAAAATTTATTCTATTTATAATGTACTAAGCTAATTTTTATTGAGTAATTAGTGGGCTGTAAATTGTTACTTAAAAACTTGACATGTTGGAAAGATGAACATGTGTTTGTTTCTTTCTTATTCACTTAATAAAGAGAATGCATATACATAATATATATCAAGCATGTGTATAAATAAAGTATGCATATTATATATATGTAGATGCTTTAATATTGAGTCTTTCTTAAATTTCTGGGTAAATCCTCTGGTCTTAATGTATAATGTTTCCAATACACTTTTGGATTTATTTTGTGAGTTAGTTAGAACACCTTAGGTTCCCATTATCTACAAGTGAATCAAACAAAAGGGGAAATGTGCTGACTCACAAAAGTCTAAATTGCACATACTAATAACAGAGTGAGTGAAAAGCTCATTAATATGATTAAGAAGTCAGTTAATCCTGTCTTCAATGCCGTTCTCAGGATGTGGTGTGCCATACATGTTGAACAGTCACATTCAGTTTCATAGATAGTATAGAATTCATTTAATCCTTGCCTATGGGCTACGTATTTAGATTATCTTAAATTATTTATACTTATGTATGACATTTAGAAAAACAAATCTAGCTTGGTCTTCCTCACAAAGTATATTTCTTTCTTTAAGTTAGACTCAGAAAATTGGATGCACAGGAACAAAGTATAGGGACAATTTAAGACTTTGACCTAGAAACTGTTTCATTCCCAATCAACACCTAGGTCTGAATATTTCTGCTGTATTGTTCATTCTCTCTTTCTTTCTGTACCATCACCACTAGTGAATGCTCTTGTTAAAAAGAATAAAAAATCTGTGATCATTAGAATATGTGGATATGTACATTAATTAAATATTTTCCACTAGGGCAGGGACTATAGCTAAGAGGCATAAGTGCCCGCCTGGCATGCACAGGTCCTGAGTTCGATTCTTAGTACAAAAAAAAAATTTCCATCACTATAACATCATAAACGTTCTTCTTAATTACCCCATAGTAATTATAGAGTCTTACAAATTTCATCTGTTTCTATGATTTGGGGATAAATCTTTGTGGTGAAGAAGGAATATTAAACTAATTTTGGGGTAGAGGCAAACAGTGGAAAAGTACATAAATGCAGATGATGTCAGAGAAAAAATAAAAGGAATGTAAGGCATATTTCTAAGGATTATGATTCCTTCATGGTATTTGATAAAGGTAAGTAGGGGATTTCATGTACGTTGAAATTATCTTTGATTTCATGGATTATATTTTATGGTTCCCAGCATTTCACTGAGATGGACCCATATCATCTTTTTTTAAGTAAATGCTCTCATACCACTTTTTGATTATGGCCACCATGGGCATTTCTGTATCCCAGATAACAATTCAACTGTTGCCAGTATTTCAATATTTACTTTTCACTCTTCAGTTTTTTCTCATTTCTTATATACAAGGAGGATGAATTTTCAAATTTCCCATCTCAAAAGACAATGCAGCATCTGATGAACACCAACCACATCGAGCTGACAGACCATGTCTGAGATGAGGGAATATGAAGCATGTGCTTAAAGATCACTTGGTAGAGACAGATTCACATTTTTATGAAATTCTTCACCGAACTTCAGTTTATTCAGATGCTGATGACAAACTACCTCACCTTGGTTCCCTAGTGGGTCATGATTTGCTTTACACAAACACATGCAACGACTTGTTTGCAGTTACTGAAATCCTGGTTCATCAGATTTATGGAAAAGGCTACATTCCTGATGTAAGGGAGAGCTCCCTTCCACTAGATGTTAGTAAGAAAGTGCATTTTCATTGGCTGTTGAGAACCCTTATCAGATCCCAAGTGCAGTGAGTTTCCGGATGAAGTCAGCAATGTGAAAAACAGAGGAAAAAGAAAGAAAAAAAGTGTGTCCCTGATGATAACATTAAAGTACTGAATCAATAATTGAGGATACCTTCCTTCCTCTTGAGTTCCTGTTGTAGCACCCATCCTTTCCAAAACATTTTAAACTGGAGTTTCTGTTAGTTACAGCTGAGGGCATCCAGTTATCAATTAAATGAAACTTTGTTATATTTTTGCAGTATTTTCCCCCGGAAACTTACTTATTGCTATATAGGAATATATTTCTGGAGTACCTTGGTATTTATAGTGTAGAAAATAATATTAACTTTGTTTTTGTAACTGATACTGTTTTTGCAAACCTACTGACATCTTCCTTTCACTTTCCTGTTTATATGTTATGACTTAAAAGTAAAATATAATCTAAATATTTATGCAGGCAGAGTTGAAAGAGTACCCCTCTCCTATGTTAATGTACTTGGAATATGGATTCCTGAATAAATTGAAGTTTTTAAATATTATGCAGTATATTAATGAATTTTTAACAGTTGATTAATTGGGCAGAAAATTTTTTACAACATTTGTATAACTATTATTTTTGGATTTACATGATTTAATGGGTTACGTGGATATGTTTATATTTTAAATTTTTGTTGCTAGCATTGTTATCAGTGATTAAAAATTTCACAAACCTCTCAAAAACCCATAACATTAATATTTACTATAAAATATTAATGTGATGAAAATGTCAACTTGATCAGTCATCAGTGAGGGATGACAAAATAAAGAATGTTTTCTAATTTGCTAAATAAAACTCAAAATTACAAAATGCACTGGTCTGAAAAAGATTAATAGTTCTTGTGCAACAGACAAAATATGCAGAGAGCCCAGTCAACCTTCAAATGTGTGAAAGCTCATGTCACTTTGTTTTGCATAACCTTGTGTTTGCACCCAATAACTTGCTCACCTTGGTGTTCCTCCAGTAGTAATTTACATTCTGAGAAGCAAGAGTGCCAGAGGAAAGCCAGAACTGTCAGAGCAAGGATTCTGTCTGGACAGCAGGAACCTAGAAAATGTACTGGTTATGAATTTGGATTTTAACTGAACAACCTCTAGTCTCCTTCCTTGCTGTGCTACAATGTATTGACACAACTGAGGAAGAGACTGACCATACACACAGGGTCTTCTGTAAATCAAGATGATGCTGAACAGATTGATGTGACAAAAATCTATTTCTTTTTAAGGTGTAATGCACAAAGATGAGGTTTCTAGTCTGGGTAGTAAGCTACATTTTTACACTGCTTTCGGAACCACACAAATACTTGGATACATGAATAAAAAGCCCACGGTTTGCAACCTTTCCACATCATCGTGCATTTCGTGCATGGGGTCGGGGCTTTTGTTTCAAGTGGCAGAATCAGCAGCTCTTTGTCTCTCGCCTTCATTGCTTTGCATGAACAGAACATAGTAAGTGTACATATGTCTTACTGTATCAATACCTGAAAAACTGTTGTATATGATGACCTAAAATCTTTTGCTATGATACCTATTTATAAGAATAATATCTTGCTCTAGATATTTTCTTATGTAATCAAAAATATATGTTTCAGAAAGTAAAACAGCACAACAGGCTGTGAGCATAACAACCCAGGACTTTGGCATAGAAGAGACCTGTTTGACATACACAAATACCTTCTGCTCCTGACAACACGATTTTATTCAACCATCAACATGTAAAGGATTTTATCTAAAAAAAACCTTTAAATCAGCTTCAATTTAATTTAAAATGACTTGCATACTCAATTATTAGTAGGCACAATTTTCTGCACACCTCACAGTCTCAGAACGTTGCTATCAGTCTGCACCTTTGCATAATAGGTACCATAGTGCAGCCCAGGTTTTCCTTAAATGTGCACTGTAGGCTAAAGAATTGTTTTTGAATTAGTGGAGCTCATGATTTCATTTTAGCAATGACTTGGCAATGACTTGGTTTAAATAATCTTTACCTAAAGAGTTGATGGTTTTAAAATTGCAATCCAAATGTTTTGACCTTGTTATCACTGCAAAAATGTATAAAATGTGTGGAAAATTTAGTCTTCAATTTTCTGACTCATTTACTCATCAAACTATCTTATTAAAGCTGCTTCATATTTAAGAAACTTCTTAGCAAATTACTTCCAGCTTATTTCAGTGTCCTGGGAAGTTGACCCTTACTGACCCAATCTAAATCCCTGTAGATTCTCCTCAATGTATAATTCAGAGCTCACAGCTGTTATGTTACTACAATTCATGGAGAAGTAGGTCTCCACGTCTGCCCTAACCTGTTTATTGTGAGAAACTTAAACCAAATTTCCTTCAGCTCTTCACTTCCAATATGTCATTTTCTGTACACATTTAGTCATTTTTTATTTTCTTGTTTTTGAAGGTATGTGTCCTGCTATTAATTTGACTCTTTCTCGTAATATGTGGTTTCTTTAACATTCTGCATATTCTATATTTCTTACTATTCCTAATTAGTGAGATTTCCTTTTTCTTTACAAAAGAGTATAGCTCTAGTGTTTTGATCTTCTTTTCTTTCTGAAAACGGGAAATAATCTATGATTTTTGTCCAGTACAACTAAAATAATAATTTCAATGAAACCAACAGGAATGGTAGCTCTACGCACAAAGGAATATGATTTAACTTGTGCCCAGAGGGAAAAATTAAAGGTCACTTGCTAACATGTTAAATATAAATTGGAAATCATAATGAAAATAGATGAAAGAAAATAAAAGACATATTCTGGGTCACTGAACTAAGGTGACCTGGAAAAAATGGGAATATATGTGTACAGATAATATATATGTGGAGAATAGAAAGCATAATTTTATGACCTGGAAATCTATAGGATTTTATGTAAATTTCTAAGAAAAATGAGGACAGGGTTGAAATGAGACAAACACAATTTAACAGGGCATTATGGGAGACTGCCCCGAATTGATTGCAAATAGACCATATAAACTCCAGGCATGTGCTGGCCAGCTAGGAGTGCCACAAGCTAGAAACGATAGAACATGCTCCTGGAAAGGGCTTGAAAATGAGCTCATTTTTTATTTTTAAGAAAACAAGACAGTGAATGTTGAGGACAGAAATTCAGATGCACTCTGAAGTTGCTAGGGTTAGCTTGTTTTTGAAATATACGCTATGGAGCATACCCTAGGATCTATTTTATGAAGAATTTGCAAGAAGGGACACATTTGAGGTTCATTTTGCGGTGGACCTGGAGTAGTGAGCTCGGTATCTCTTCCATATATCCACTTCTTAGGTCAACCCTTGGTCCTACTTCATTGTACATATTTGTGTACAATCAATGCACACATGTAAACGAAAATTTCTTGGGATTTGACAAATGTATACATTTTTTAAAAGCTCTCATCAAAAACAAAATATTTCTATCAATGTAGAATGCCCTTTCACATTCACTTCCTGCAAAACCCAGCTGTTCTCTTCACCGAAAATTATTATTCCTTTTACATCTCATGATACATTTTACTTTGTTTGAACTGTATATAAATGGACTTATAGAGTATGTAGTTATTGTACCTTGCTTCTTTTTCTTGCTATGATGTTATAAGGTTCACTATATTCCTTTATTCTTGACTTTTATTATCATATGATTATACTAAACTAGATTGTCTCTTTTTAATGGACAATGGAATTATTTCAAAAGTTTGTTGTAACTGTTACAAATATTCTTTTATTTATCCTCTTTGAGGATTCTTTTTTGTAAGAGTAAAAATAATATTTTTAGTAGGTTGCATATTGGACACATGAAGTTTCCAGAAATTCCATTTCAGGAATTTGAGAAAGCTATTTTATTTAGAAAAGGTCTATGCAGATGTAATCAAATTAATATTTTTTTAAATTAAGAGATTCCCTTTCATTATCCAGATGGGCTCTAAATACAACCACTTATCCTCTATAAAAGAAGGGCAGAGAATTCTGAGAGACCCATAGAGGAGAAAGAGACTCTGAGAGAACACCTGGAGGTAACGATTCCAGTGATGTGACAATGGCCAAAGAACCTGAGGAGCTGCCCACAGCTGAAGGACAAGGGCAGATTCTCCCCGATGCCCAGCAGACGTACCACTGCTAGCTTTGACAACTTTGGACAAACACATTGTTGTAATTTTTAAGGCCACAAGTTTGTAGACTACTATAACATCCTATGGAAATTAGACATCTTTTTTGATATTTCCTGCTTTGCTGGCTTTGGCATAAAATTGAGGCTGTTCTGGAAAACCATTTCCTCTGTGAAAGAAGGCGCACCCTCCCAGGCCTGGTAGAGACTTTAATGTCCAAGTTAAAATTATTGACACTGAATATATTTAGTCAAGATCAAGTTGCCATATTTTTGATAAAGAGGGAAACTATTTCATCATGGTACATTTTTTCTTAATGCTACAGATAGAATTTGAATCTCAGGAACTAGAAGGAAAACTTGGAATAAAAAGTCACAACACATTAAGGAAAAAATATTTGGCAGAGATTTATATTAAGTAACCTGACATGCATGGTTGCCTGTAACCCATATTTTACTTAATTAACAACTAACTTCTAAACTCTCACCAAGATATTTATACTTCATTTACTGGGAGATTCTGGATGGTGCACAATCAACTTTAGTTTTATCTTCAAATTAATTAAAGAACCCATAATGAAGCACACAGCTTCCAAAAAGCATGTCTGTGTAAGCAATTGAAAAAGCTGAGGTTCATATCAGGGTCACCCAGTGTCCTGTCTCAAACTAGTTCCACTCAGTTGTCAAATAAATTTGAATGGTCAGTTGTTGCAAATAGAAATACTCTCAAATAATATTTACAAATGTAAACATATAACAAATGTTAACATTAACAAAATATTTTTTAATCCACATTAATGTGCCTAGTTTCATTCAGATTCAAAAGAGAAAAGGTATAATTCTTCTCTAATTTAAAAAATACATACACACCTCCAGACAAAAGTTCACATTTCTTTCAGGGGTCTCCACGTGTCCCTATTTTCATAGGCCACATCTTTGAAGTTCTACCTATCTCTGTGCAATGCCTTCCATTCCTGAAAGCGGACCTCCTATCTCACCCCTCCAACATCACTTTCAGGGAAGTGTTATTAGTGACCAACTTGCCAAATTGCTTTGGTTCCCCTTTGGAAAGTTCTCTTTCACTGTTCCTCTATTGCATTTGACACAGCTGACTTTTTACAACTTGCAAGATTCCTTCTTTTCCTTCCACAGAACCGCTGAAGGTAGAATGATAGACTAGTTTATTACTTGCCCATAATATGAACTCAGTAAATGTTTGTGTAGAAGAATTGATGTTATTTTACTAACTGCATTAGCTCATAGCTTTCATATATAATACGACATATTTCTAAATGTAACCATATAATAAAATCTCTCTCTATATTAATATACAGGAGTCATTTTTTTATTTCAAGTTGCTTCATCTTATTTTTCTATTAAATATATTTTAATAATATTTTGTTTAAAACAATAATTTCTCAGTTACACACAACAAAATTACTTCATGCATTTTTTCTTGAAGAATTACACCTTGGAGATAATGTTCATTAACTGTTATAAATTAATTTTTGAGAGATTTTTTCACTGGGATAGTAAATTGGTAACACTTCATATTTAAGACCTTATTATTTATAAAACTAAAGTTTTTCTTTAAATACACAGTTTTATTCTAACTAGAACTTCATGCTGTGCTTATGCATCATTTTACTCTCTTAGTATAGGTTAATAATGATACTCTTTGGAATCCAATTTTGTCCTAAATCACTTACCGATTCCAAATTGTAACTGCCTTTGCATTCTATCCCCAAACTAATTAAAAGTACTTTTAAAATATTACAAGTTTCTTGTTTGTAACCAAAGGGTGAAGATCATCTTTTTAAATCTCATCATACTGTTCTTCTATCATTCTATAAAGTTTTAAGATATTGAGAATAATTTACATTAAAGAATATTGTCTTTTAAAATAAAATATTTCCTATCAAGGAACTTCAAAACATGTAACAGAATGTCTCCACCATCATCTTGGTAAATGTCCAAAAGAAATGGACTCTAGACACAGGGGTCAGGGTTTAAGAATCGATTACATCTATTTCTTTAAAAAAGTACATATGATACAAATTATCCAAGTCTTTAAATTTTAGGTATGCTAGCTTAACCTGGATTAAATACAAATTTTGCTTTATAATTGAGAAATATATTCTAATTTAAAGAAGTAAATTATATACATGCACCTGTAAATGTACACATGTAAATGTAATTTAAAAAGATGATTCTGCAATTGTTTGCAATTAAATCATCTGGGAATTACTCATGCATTAACTTATCAGTATATAATCTTCCATTTTAGGAATTACTTTCCATCCTTTATATTTAATACGCAGAATTTGTGTTAGTAATTCACATTTTTAACATAATCTTGTTCATTTTTCTCCAAAAAAACAGAAGGACATGCAATATAAGAAATGGGCTGTTCAAGTCATGTTACAGATGAATTTTGAGAAAATAAATATATACAAAACCCTCAAGACAGGAAATCAAACAATCCAAATTGGAACATAAAAATGAAGATTCAAAGCGGATATCTCAGAGAAAATATCAAATTAATAGATTCCTTGTGGTATGTATTATTTAGTAGGGGAGTTTAAATTTCTAAAAATATTTGAGAATGAATGAGAAGACCAAATCCACAAAAATTATTATAGTATTCAACTCCAAAGAAAAATATGAAATAAGATATCATTATGTCATACTACATAGATTATCTGTAAATAACATTTACAGAGATGAAATAATATCAGTCTCTTTTATTATTTTTAAAAAGTAATGATAGAATAATTTGTGTCTGCATGTCTGAGTATTTGTGTTTGTGTACAAAACGTGGAACATAAATAAGAGTTCACATAAATAAGAGTTCAGGATTCATCCCAGACAGTAAGAAACCAGGACACTGGGGTCTGAAAACAAAAAAAGCAATAAGAACATGTCAGTTTATATGTCTATAAAAATCGGAAGATATAATTAGAGTATTTAAAATATCTCTCTAAAAATGTTACGAAGGAAGGCTGGGAATGCTTGAAAGACGCATACTCTTAGCATGCGTGAAGGACAAGTTTTGATCCCCAGCACTGACCGAAAAACGAAAAAGAGACAAAGAAAGAGAATAAAAGATAATTTTCTTAAGTCTATGAATGGATTTCAGAAAATAGCATCTTAAATGACAGAAAATAAATTTGTGCATAGTCTGATACTTTTGAGGTATTTACCCCATAGGTGAAAATAAAATGTTTCTTTCCTAAGTGGGAAATGATTTTTTTTACTGAGACCAGTTTTTGTCCATTGACCAAACAATTACTGTGATTTGGGACTTTCAGCTTCCTAATTTCTTTTTGTTCAGCAACCTGTTCTGATGTGGGAATGCTGGTGCATCCGCCAGAGATAGGGTACAGGGCAGCAGCCAATCAGCAGGAAGAACTCACTCACACTCTGATTGGCTATCTGCAAAAAACAATTGCAATTGCGGAGGATATTTGCGGTTTTCATGAAATTGCAGTATTTCCGTGAACTATTATTAGTTAGGGTCTAAGGAGAAATGCGCAGACTACTAAGGCTGCAAACCGAATCACAACTTCGCAGGGTTATACTGTATATCATTTTATGAAAATATTTTTATCGTAACTTTTCTGACACTAAATCATAGGCTTACAAACATCTGCAGTACTGATGATGTTTCCCATTCATTTTTTAATGCTTAATTATCTATCCTTAGCTTCTTGTGTGGCAAGAACTAAGAGATTACTGTCAGTCTTCCAAGGCATGAAGGAGACGTCGACCCCCACATCGAATTTCTTTTCATATTAAGTGACATTCTGTTCTTTTCTATGTTCCTTACAGGTTCATCAAATGGGAAATCACGATTACATTGCTTTTATGTGTAGTCTTGTAGTTTATTTAAATTTTCTTCCAAGTTTTTTCTTCTTTTGGCAACTGGCTTTTATATGCAGTGAACTTGCTCCTTTTAGACGTAAATTGCTTTACTATTTAGGAAAAACATGTAGTTTACAGCAATGACTCAGAGTCATCTTCATTAAATTCTAAAATATTTCTGTTAGGTTAATGTTCCTAAAATTGTTAGACTCAGAGTAATCCCGTAATACAATCCAAGACCTAAGTAGTTTTCCCACAGAAATGATAGTGATTGTTCAATTAGATTTGATGACAAAATAACACAATCAATACAGTTACTTTAACTTTTCCCTTCTTGTGGAATGTATGAAACTCACTTGTAAAGAATGTTTTAAGTCCTACAATTTGTTATAACTTTGAGTTATAAAATAATTCACTAATTAGGTTAGTAGCTCTGTTCTCACTATTGATTTCTGCAGAGTTGCATAATAAAACATAAAGGCATCTGCTCATATGCATCCACTTTTTATGACTTACAAGTATGGAATTATATATTTCATATAAATGGATTTTTTAATTTTATGGGTTATTTCTGCAATGTAATTCTCAGCAGAATTCAATTTTCACAGAAGTGAGGAATCAACTATTATAGTTTAAAATAGACAACTACCTTGGATATAATGGAAAAATTGATGTAGATTAATCATACAGATGGCCAAGCCTCCCCTCCATATTTGAAGTAATACACTAGGAAAACTGCTCACTCATATAATTTGTGAATGTGGTAATCAAATATGCCCAAAATCCAATGTACTATAACCAAAAAATTCATTCAAATAAATACAAAGTTGAAATGTAATCTACATAAATTCATCAACATATAATAGAATAGGCTTTAAAAATTCGGCATTTTAGTAGACCACCCTTATTTTCTGAGGACTTTGTCTCAGAAGAAAAACTAATTAAAGGATAATTCACAAAATCACATAAAAATTGACATTATACTTACCATATGTGAAATACCAATAAGTATATACAACATTCAATTTATTTTAATTTATAATGGTCATGTCTACCAAACAACAATAGCAAAAAATACACTGAAATGCATTAAAAAGTGACTCACAAATATGTTCTTTATCTCTTTCTTCTTTCTTTTTTTTTTTGAGACAGGATTTCACTACATAATTCAGGCTGGCCTTCAACCTGAGGAGATCATCCTGCCTCAGTCTCCTCCTGAGTTCTGGGATTACAGGCATGCATCATCATGCCCAGCTGCACATGTATTTTCAAATACTTGAAAACTGTAACACATGACCTATTTCTGCACTTATAAACAGTTAAGTCTTTGTCTGATTGTTTTAACTTTTTGTTTAAAAAAATAAAATGTTTTAAGCACCCTGCTAATTAGAAAGCACTGAGTAATGATCTTTGTCAAAATGATATAGCAAATTCAAACTACGGTGCACCTTTCTCAAAATGATTAAAAAAAAAACATAAAGAGAGAATGATAACCAAAATCAGAGAACTGGGAAGAGGAAATTGTATATATTCATGGCCCAGTTAAGGAACAGAAAGTTTGTGTAAATACCTCCAAGAATATAGAAATATCCATTTGTATATGGTCATGGAAGAGGCGAATGAGGGTCTGTCATGCTGGTCCAATGCAGTCATCTCAATTCTGCTTACACTATGTGGGTGTTTTCTGAGAGGGATAAGGAGGGAAGGGAGAGACTGTTAGAAGGAAAGATATTAACAGAAGGTGCATCTTTCAAGTCTTCTTGAATGTGCCTCAGTGGCCTGGATATAAATGTATGACTTTTTGTAAGCACTCATGAAATTATAGATTTCAAGATTGATGCCATGAGGCCTGGCTAGTTTGTTCAAAAAGAGAGCTGAGCATAACATTTCTAAACTAAGATCAGGAAACACATCTCCATATTTATCTGCTAGACTCTGTGTAAATACTGTTCAAATTCTAATGGACATTAGGACACTGTGCCACACAGAGCCTGTTGCTTGACAGAATGTCTGCTAACTAGTTTTGTAAGTTGAAGATCTCTGAGGAGCAACCGATGTAAGAATGAGAGAGAAAAATCACTCTGTGGATGCTGTGTTGAGGTAGAAAATTGTACAGGCGAAACAAACAAGACCAGATCTGAGAATTCATAGTGTCTTTCCCTTTGAGCCACTATAGAAATCACGTCCAGCTGAATGCCTGGGAGAAACCCCTCTGGGCTGGAATAGGACCTTTTCTGAGAATAGAAATTATCACTGTCCCAGAGGAGGAGCCATAAGCCGTCTCGAGCTTCTCTGTTTCTGCTGATCCATTTCAAATGACAGGAAACAGACCATCAGTATTGAGAGGGATGCGTACAGGGAATCACGATCTACTTCCCGTGGGCCTGCATGGAGAACTCAAGTATTGTGAGACTTCTAAGGCTTGGGGCTTTTGAAATTTGTGTTAGCTGTTCTAATTTATTATCTCTTGAAACTCTAACATATGAAAAGACTGTTTTTTTCAAATGGTTTGTAATGGGCTCTATGTAAAGCCAAGATGTGTTATTCTTCAATGTGCCCTTAAGCAAGATGGGATTGTGAAGTATAATTAGTTTTGAATACACTAATTAATAATACATCAGTGAATGCAAACAAACTGAATAGCTAACAGAGTATTTCTAATGATTTTAATTATAAGCAGAAGGACTACACCAGCCTCCTAAATATTAGCAACACATGTTACTTACCTTTTAAATTCTCAGAGTAAGAGCCTCTTGATTGTGGAGTCCATAAACTTGTACATTTTCTGGTTTCTCCAACACACATCTTGTGTTTTTTGAAGAGGAAGCAGAGATGATATTTCCTTAGGCCTTCATGGGACTCTTGCTGGTGCACATTAGTGAGATAACTTGACTCAAACAGCTGAGAAGTTCTCAGTGAACTACTACCGAATAATTGCAAAAAGATTCAGATGAAGTTCCTCTTTTTCTCTCCATTTTGATTCTTCTTCATTTCCATCTATTTTAGATGAAAGTTCCCACAAAAGGAAACCTGGTTGCCACAATTTCTAATGTTCTTATCACCATTAGTTCACCCAATCTGCTAGAAGTAAAGTCTCGTGGAAGACCGCGACTGACCTAGCACATGCCATGCGTACTCCGAACCTGTCTCTGTAGCGGAGGAGTAGGAAGAGCTGCTTGGGGTTATGAGCCCAGCTCTGTCAGGAGAATGTGGCGCCATCTTGATAACACCGCCACTTCCGCTAGCATCAAAGCAATGAGAATGGAGGGGTTCTTCAAAGACGAGGATACTGGGCAAACTTCTTCTGTCTACGGTGGCCACAATATGAATTAAAAACTGGATTATGATTCACAAAATGGGCCTATATACATGAATCTTACAATGTAGTTATTTATTGACTTATTAAGAAAGTGATACCACTTCTTTTGATAAGAATTTAATATAGAATTAAGTAGGCAGGCTAAAGGAATAATAAAAGTATTATAGTACCTCAGAAAGAGGAACTGTAAAAAGAACTATCTCCTACAGGCCAACAAGAAAAGTTTGGGATTATTAGAAGTTAGAAAAACCAACAAATATATGAAAAAATATTCAACATCACTAGTCTTCAGGGAATTACAAGTTAAGGCCACCATGAAATTTTACTCTATGCCTGTTAGAATGGCTGAAAATCAAAGACAAATAGTTAAGTGTTGGCGAAAATGTGAAGTAAGGGATCTCTTCCACACCACTGCACAATTGTAGTCAGAATGTAAATTACTAAAGTTGGGAAAAAGTACATATATTCCTCAAAAAAGTAGAAATAGAGCCACTATGTGATCAGCAGTCTGGCTCTTGGCTATATACCCAAAAGATATTGCTATGGCTTGTATCCAGATGCAGCCCCAAAGCCTCATGCTCTCCTAGGTGGGGATTTTCCAGGTACCTAGGGGGATTTATGACATTTGACACTGAGATTAAGGGTGTGTGACAACTAATTGAGCTTAGCATAGTTCTGGGTGTGGATGCTGAAAAGTCTTACCCTGTGCCGGTAGCATCAATCAGTTGGCGTATGGCCTGGATGTAATATAAACTGAAAAAGGGAAGGCAGTCTTGCTGCTGTTGTTCGCTGCTTTGAAGTCTTCTGCCTGCTTTGCCAAAGACTGCTTCTCCTCTGTGATGCCACCCTGCCTTGGAACGACAGAACTACGGACTGAGACCACTACAAACCATGAGCTAAAATGAACCATTCCTCCTTTGAAGCATAAGTGTCAGGTATTTTGTCTCAGCCAAAAGAAAAGTAACCAAGACAGGCTTAAACTTAGTGTATTGCAGAGTTATCTGCATGCCTATAATGCACTGCAGCCCTATTCGCAAAATAGAAAACAGAACAGTAGTCAGTCTTAAAAAGGAAAGGAACCTTGTCATGTATAAAAACATGGATGTGCCTGGAGGACTTTAAGCAACATGAAATAAGCCAGGCACACAGTGACTAGTACCACATGATTTTATTTATATGTGGAGTATAAAAATGTCAAACCAGGTTAATTTGAATGTGGAGGAGAATGATCTGTGTTTGAGAAATCTGCAGCAGGGAGCAGAAGTGCCTCTATAGCTGTGAGCCAGCAGGACCTCCCACGCTCCCTGGCTGGGGGGAACCAGGTCTTGGAAATGGATAGTAGGACACACAGTGGAGCTCTCGAATCAGCCAGCCCGATAGTGAATCCTGACTCTGTCACCTACTAGACGTACTAAAGTCCATCTAACTTGTAAGCCATAGACATCTTGGACAATTTCAGTCATCAATAAAGAAGTATACCATTAAGAAATAGTGGGGTATTTTGAAGAGTTTGAAGACTTACCCTGAATATGAACACTTCAACCAGTGCTACTAGTGATACTCAAAGGTTGAAGAATGCTTCCTCAGATGTAAAACAAATGATTAAAAATGAAACAGACTTGGATATTACTGCTGAACTTAGAAAGAAACTCCATCGGGCTAAGAAAGAAAAATTAGAAATGACAACTAAGCACAATGCAGAGCTGTCAAGCTACGAGAGTCAGATGGCCAAGCTGCGGTCTGAGGTTGAAAAAGGAGTGGCACTGCGGCAAAGCCTGGAGTACGACCTGGCTGTAGCTAGACAGGAGGTGGGCCTTGGAAGACGTGCTGCTGAAGAGAGGCTCTCCGAGGCACACAAGATCCAAGAAGAACTCTATGCTCAGAATTCAGAACTTCAAGAAAAAGCAAATGAGATTGAGAGAGTATTTCAGACTTCCCAGCAGAAATGGAAAGAAGAACGCAGGAGATTTGAACATGACTTGGAGGAAAGAGATAATATAATTCAAAATTGTAAACGAGGATGTGATTTACTTATGAAGGAAAAAAGTAGATTGGAAAAAACTCTACAGGAAGTACTGGAAAGACATGAACTGGAGAAGAGTGAGATGGAGTTGCACCTCAGAGAGACAGCATTGGAAGAGTTCAGATTACAGGCAGAACAATGGGACGCAGAAAGAAGAGAATTACAATTCATAGTAAAGGAGCAAGACAGCACTGTACAAAGTATGCACAAGAAAGTGGAACAATTAGAGAGAGAACACATGGAGTGCTCTGACCTTTTACAAAGACAAACGAGTGAGCTTGAGTTTAGTACTCAACGAGAAGAATGTCTTAGAAAAGAATTTGAGGCAACTACCATGAGAGTGAGGAAATTAGAAGAAAACATTGAAGTGGAAAGAGCAGCACATTTGGAATCAAAATTTAATTCTGAAATTATTCAGTTACGGATTCGAGACCTTGAAGGAGCTCTGCAAGTAGAAAAGGCTAGCCAGGCAGAAGCTGTTGCTGATCTGGAGATGATCAAGAGTGAATTCAAGGAAGTTGAAAATGCTTATGAGAGGGAAAAGCATAACGCACAAGAGAGCTTTGCCAAACTAAATGTGTTAGAAAGAGAGTATTTCTCCAAAAACAAGAAACTAAATGAAGAGATCGAGGAACAGAAGAAAGTAATTATAGACCTTTCAAAGAGACTTCAGTATAATGAAAAAAGTTGCAGTGAATTACAGGAAGAACTTGTAATGGCTAAGAAGCACCAGGCCTTCCTAGTAGAGACATGTGAAAATAATGTGAAAGAATTAGAATCGATCTTGGACAGCTTTACTGTGTCGGGCCAGTGGACATCAGGCATCCACAAGGACAAAGATAAACCTCCGAGCTTCGCTGTTGTCCTTGAGACTTTGAGGCATACCTTGACAGATTACCAGAGCAAGCTGGAAGATGCATCTAATGAGCTGAACAATATGAATGATGCGAAGGAGAAGGCAACTAATGAACTTGATTCTGCCAAACAGAAGATTGAATCTCATACTAAAAATACAAAGGAACTTCAAGATAAACTGGCTGAAGTCCATAAAGAGTTAAGTCACTTACGCACTAAATGTGCAGACCGAGAGGCTTTAGTAGGCAGTTTAAAAGTAGAACTACAAAATGTGCTGCACTGTTGGGAGAAAGAAAAGTCACGGGCAGCTCAGTATGAAAGTGAACTGCAGAAGCTGTCCCAGGCTTTCCAGAAGGACACTGAGGAAAAGCTAACCTTCCTTCATACATTGTATCAGCATTTGGTAGCAGGCTGTGTGCTCATGAAACAACCGGAAGGCATGTTGGATAAATTCTCCTGGTCGGAGCTCTGTGCAGTCTTGCAGGAGAATGTTGATGCCCTCGTTGCAGACCTCAGCAGGGCTAATGAGAAGGTCACCCATCTAGAGTATATCTGTAAGAACAAGTCAAACACAGTGAGAGAGCTTCAGCAGACCCAGGAGGACACCTTTAACAAAGTGGCTGAACAGATCAAAGCCCAAGAGAGCTGCTGGCACAAACAGAAGAAGGAACTGGAACTGCAGTATTCTGAGCTTCTGCTGGAGGTGCAGAAGAGGGCGCAGAAATTTCAAGAAATTGCAGAAAAAAATATGGACAAATTGAACTGTATTGAGAAGTCACATGAACAGTTGATTCTTGAAAACTCACATTTCAAAAATGTGTTGTCAAAGACTCAGAGGGAACAAACATCCTTGCTGGCAGCCTGTGCATTGATGGCTGGTTCATTATATCCCCTGTATAGCAGATCATGTGCCTTATC